>JAQJVL010001478.1:0-182605 GCA_035578905.1 Stictocephala bisonia | reverse complement strand
GGGTGCACGGACGAACACCCTTAAAGAAAATGTAAGACTATGATTTAAGAACATTGCATATGGAGATTACTAAGTCTTTTTAACTTAATTAATTCTAAATTACCCATTATGATCCATAGAATCAGAATCAGAATCAAATAACTTTATTTTGACAGTACAACCACTGTATAATAGCGTCATTAATCTAGACAGAACATTTTTACAAAATACAACTAAATAGTATATATTTGATCTGTTAAGAAGTCCTTACCCTATAATAACCTTTACTTAACAGAAGACTTTTCACCGCCTTCCCAAAGCCAACAACATCATCAACATTCTCCTTAACTGAGGCAGGTAGAGCATTAAACAACTTTACAGCATTGTAATTAATATGTCTCTCAAAAAATGAAGTTCTATGCCGTGGAATGTCAATAGGATTTCTAAAATTGTAACGAGCATTGTTTTGTGAACGTTTGGAATGAAGTTTAATACAGTAAAAGTTCAGGGTATTAAGGATGTATATTTAGGGAAATGTTAAAACCTTGTTATCGAAGAAAAGTGTCCTACAAGAAAATCCATGGTGGTTTTTTAAAACAGTTCTTAATGCTCGATTTTGTAATTTAAAAACAAAATTAGTTCTGACCGAATCGTGGCCCCAGATTGTAACAACATATGTCAGAAAAGGATGAATAGTACTATAATAAGCTGAAAGTAAGATGTCACTCTCAGGAAATGTATAAAGAGTTTTTAAAAGAAAAATACCAGCTTATTGAAGACCGAATCAATATGAGATTGGAATTTTAAGTTAGGCTACTATCAATTAGGACACCCAAGAGCTTTACCACTGTGCTGGGTATTACAGCTTCGTCTGAAATATAATAAGAAATCATATCTGATCTTTTACTGTGGTTAATTTTGAATTCAACAACTGTTGTCTTATTACTATTGATTTCCAATTTGTTTTGATTAGCCCACTGTAGAACATAACTAGATCCTGTAAATGCGTTGACTTCTAACTCTAAGCTATTGCAAGCTTTCAGAGTAAGGGTAGTATCATCTGCAAATAGGCATGTTGTTGCCCCATTAACCCCTTTGGGAAGATCATTAGTGAAAAGGAGAAAAAGAACAGGCCCGAGCACAGACCCCTGGGGAACTCCCTTAATAACAACAAATAAACATAACAATAAAATAAACAAGAGGATTTCTTATTTATCAAATATCCATGGAAATTAACAAAGAGTATTTCAAACAACTGACTCTTTTCAGATAGATAACTTGATACCCAGTCATGACCAACTCCTCTGACACCCAAGGACCAAAGCTTAGAGAGTAGTATTGGATGATCAATAAGGTCAAAGGCCTTTTTAAGATCAAAGAATATTCCAGCAGCTACATTACCACTATCGAGAGACTGGATGATTGAAGATATAAAGTAATGTATTGCATCGACTGTTGATAGGCCTTTCGTAAATCTAAATTGGCTAGGTGAAAGAATGTTGTTTATCTTTACAAATGCCAGAATTCTCTTAAGGAACAATTGCTCAAAGACTTTAGATAGAGATGGTCAGGGAAATAGGGCGATAGTTATTAAAATCTTCCTTATGTCCACTTTTAAATATTGGCTTAACAATAGCTCGTTTTAAAGATGATGTAAAACATCCTGACTCAAAGGAAATATTTACGAGATAAGAAAGAGGGGAAGAGAATAGGTCACACACACGCCTCAGAAGCCACGGAGTAATTCCATCAGGCCCGGAAGATTTCTTTGGTTTTAAAGACAATATTTCCATTTCTACTTTCTCTTTGGATTTAGGAGATAGAAAAAGAGAATTTTCACAAGTGTCGGGAAACATAGGGGCTTTATCATGATCGTTAAATGAGGCATCATTACCAATTTAAGAGAGGTAGTTATTGAAGATGTTGGCAACAGATTCAGGATCAAAATTTTTTTAATTATTATCTACCAGAGAAAAATTATGTAAAGTGTTCGTTTTTTGTGTCCTATGTTCATTGACAGTCTCCCAAATTGTTTTCTTGTACTAGATGAATGGGAAATTTTACTTGAAACAGCTTTAGATTTTGCTTTTTGTACTGCTTTCTTTAGGTCCCTTTTCTGCTGGCGGTATAAAATGCTCAAGTGATGTTGAGCATCAGACCCTAAGTTTCCTCATGAAGACATCTGAACTTCTGCCGTAGCAGTAAAACATCCCCATTAAAACAAGGTTTTAATACAGAAGATTTTCTCTTAACTTTGGCCCTTTAAATGGGGCAACAAATGTCAAAAATTAATCTAAGGTGGTTCAATATAAAAAAAAAACTTTATATCGAAGAAGGAAGTTCCAAGATTCTTGGGAAAGGTAATACCTAAATGTTAGTAGGTTTTGATCAGACATTATCCGACTGAATCTATAAATGGGCAAGGAGTTAGTAACTAAAGGAGACATGTATATTACAGCTTCTTGCGTATGGTGGTCTGAAAGGGCAGCTTTAACTACACAACTGCGAAAATGATGAGGGGGTAAGTTAGTGAAGATATTATCAATTGTAGTTTTTGAATTCTTGAATTCCCTAGTGTAGCTTTCAATAGTGTGACGAGGGCCAAAAGAAGACATTATGTGAAGAAGTTGTTTACTTGAAAATTTATCACTATTAACATCAATGTTAAAGTCTGCTAGAACAATTACATCCATTGAATGTTTCAAAATTTCATCCAAACAACAGCTTAATCCCCCAAGAAAAGGAACACATGATAAACATGTATCCTATACACAGCCAACACGATACTATTTTATCCACAGGGAATAAAGCATAATTTAATTTACAAAAATGTAAAAGTTTGTTAAAATATATATACATTTATTTTAAACAGTGTTTTCAATTATAACTATTAAAAAATACATAGTAAGTACGTGTAGGGTGTGTGGCAGAACCTCACCTACGTGAAAGTATTTTTTCCAGGGTTTCAAGAAAATATATATTGTAGGAATACAGTTGAACACGTACTTCATATCACTGAAAAGGCGTCAACTATATTTTTGCCTATTAGATTAGCAAGAGGGAACAATATTCTGTACGATATTATTTCCCATTAGATTATTAAGAAGGAACAATATTCTCTACGATATTATTTCTCATTATATTATCAAGAGGGAACAAACTCTGTACGATATTATTTCCCATTAGATTATTAAGAAGGAACAATATTCTGTACGATATTATTTCCCATTAGATTATTAAGAAGGAACAATATTCTGTACGATATTATTTCCCATTAGATTATTAAGAAGGAACAATATTCTGTACGATATTATTTCCCATTAGATTATTAAGAAGGAACAATATTCTGTACGATATTATTTCTCATTAGATTATCAAGAGGGAACAAATTCTGTACGATATTATTTCCCATTAGATTATTAAGAAGGAACAATATTCTGTACGATATTCTTGCCCATTCGATTAGTAAGAAATAACAATATTCTGTACGATATTATTTCCCATTAGATTATTAAGAAGGAACAATATTCTGTACGATATTATTTCCCATTAGATTATTAAGAAGGAACAATATTCTGTACGATATTATTTCCCATTAGATTATTAAGAAGGAACAATATTCTGTACGATATTATTTCCCATTAGATTATTAAGAAGGAACAATATTCTGTACGATATTATTTCCCATTAGATTATTAAGAAGGAACAATATTCTGTACGATATTATTTCCCATTAGATTATTAAGAAGGAACAATATTATGTACGATATTATTTCCCATTAGATTATTAAGAAGGAACAATATTCATTACGATATTCTTGCCCATTCGATTAGTAAGAAATAACAATATTCTGTACGATATTATTTCCCATTAGATTATTAAGAAGGAACAATATTCTGTACGATATTATTTCCCATTAGATTATTAAGAAGGAACAATATTCTGTACGATATTATTTCCCATTAGATTATTAAGAAGGAACAATATTCTGTACGATATTATTTCCCATTAGATTATTAAGAAGGAACAATATTCTGTACGATATTATTTCCCATTAGATTATTAAGAAGGAACAATATTCTGTACGATATTATTTCCCATTAGATTATTAAGAAGGAACAATATTCTGTACGATATTATTTCTCATTAGATTATCAAGAGGGAACAAATTCTGTACGATATTATTTCCCATTAGATTATTAAGAAGGAACAATATTCTGTACGATATTCTTGCCCATTCGATTAGTAAGAAATAACAATATTCTGTACGATATTCTTGTCCATTAGATTTAAAAAAGAAACAATGTTCTATGAGCTATTCTTTCACATTATATTATTAACAAGGAACAATATTCTCCACGATATTCTTGACCATTAGATTATTAAAAAGAAACAATATTCTACAAGATATTCTTTTACATTAGATTATCAACAAGGAACAATATTCTAACAATAAAGTGTGAACATTTTACAAAGTCTTAGTGAAGAATGTCGATGTGTGTTATTAGTAGCACCAATATTGTACTTTCGTAATAATGCATGACACATACAATATGGTTATTCTTAAACATTTATAATCGTGCCTTGGTAGATAAAAAAATTATGTTTTTTGTAAATAATATATTTGCTGTACCAATACTATTCAAACGAAAACAAGCATTTTAATAGTATTATCTTTGTATTTAATGACTTGAATAGTAGAATTTGAATTAATAAATAAAATTATTTATGCAGTATGGATATATCATTTAACTTTGATACAATTATGTGGCTATAATTTTTCCCATTAAAAAATAACACCAATAATAAAGGTGATGTGAGTTGAAAACCAAATTAAAGTAATATTGCAATTTGTTGTAATTGATTCCAGCCAATACCGATATTACTTACAAAGCTGTTCCCATTTATTTCGAACTAATCGATCAATCAGTTATGATAAATTATCCTATCAGTTACCTATAATCACAGTTTGTATTAATTTACTCCATTTCACTCTATCTATGTAATGGGGGTCAACATTGTGTCAATACATACAAATAGGGTTAGTGTTGTTGAATACTAATACAACACGACAAAATATTTAACCCGTTTGATAATTATAATTTGTATAACATATATAACGGCATTTTTCAGGTATAAATTGGAGCGAACATATAAAGGTGTGTTTGTAAGTTGATTAACTAGTAGAGATAAATGTATATTATAATTTTTACTTGAATAATAATAGAATTAAAATTCATTGGACACTTTATTTTCAATAAAACAGTACTTGTTAGCCAAAATAACAAAATTAACATTTACATTTTACATTATGGACAGTATAAAGATATAAATTGTATATGTTAAGGAGATAGGTAATAAAAGTGTTATTTTCTCCCATTATAATACTATCCCAAATTAAATAAACTTGTAATTGCTCTTTATTCTGCATTAGTCTTCTGGCTAGCCTACTGTTTAGCAATTCTACAATTAATGCTGGAGGGTTGTGAGTTCAAATCCTGTAGGTTTTTCTTAAATTTGGTGAAAGATTTTGGACAGTTGTCCTTAACAACGTTTGCATTTTAAAAGCCCCTGGCGTAAATAGGGAGCAAAATACTAATGCCTTAAGAGTTATAAAACTATGCAGTCTCCATGTCAGTGCACTTTGAAAGTTAGTTTTGCCATGCGATTATCTAGTCGATAATTTTGGATCAATCAACAATTTTTTTATAAACATTTCGTTTCTACTTGTATACAAACTTGTCATTGTAAGTTGTTAACCTTAATTTCAGTTAAAGCCTTATATCTTTTATTACAATACATCGTATTAGTTAAAAAAAAAAAAACTTAAAAAAGGACATACCGTACCTAAAATTCCAGTCACCTTGAGTGGAGGGTTCCGACTTTAACGTAAGATAATTACGTCAAGCAATATTGAGCGTGGCTGTTCTTTATATGGGTATGGTTGATATATGAGGGATCCCGTACATACTTGCAGCCCGCTAGCTCGGTCACTGGTGGTGGTTTGGAGGTAATCTTTATGCCGGTGGTCACCAGGTCAAGTGTTAGAGATGATTCATACTGTACATGGTAAAGTAAGACATTCTTTAAATTCATTTAATTATAACCTTAAATTGACTGACTAAAAATCATTAAACTGTCCTCTTACAAACTAAGCATTAAAAATAGATTTGAATTGAAAGAAAACGGGTTTTAAATGAAAACTCAAAATAATACAAATAAATGTATTCAAGAATTTGATTAATATATTTAAACAGAATTTCACTTAACTGAAGAAGGGGATCGAAAAAATAACGGGTTTCAATTGGAAACTAAAAATAATACAAATGTATTAAAAGAATTTGATTGATATATTGGTCATGGTCAATGATTGGTCATCAGTTGGTGTCTATCGCCGGCCGGCAAATGTACTGTGTTAATATGTTTGAGTGTTTTAGTTTATATTTTAAATGTTTTTAATGTTTAGTATGTAAATGTGACGTTTTTGGAAAGCCTGATGATGAAGCTCTACGCTTTGAAATGTACATAGCACATTTATGAAAGAAGAACTGTTGACGGAAAAAAAAGGTAACTTAACCTATATTATTTCTATTATTTATTTTGATTTACTTTAAGTTATTTTTCAATGTTTTTGATTTTCTCAAAAATGTTACTTATATTTTGATTGCAAGTCTTCAAAGTGAATATTATGACCGGTGAAGCGGGCGGGTACAGTTAGTAAACTATATAATTTGAACTGGCTAACAAGATTATAAGTATTATAAATATAATTCAACAAATAAATATAAGCTAACGTTATCATTACAAGTGTTGACTTAAATAAAATATAAAGAACTTTCTATAAAATACAATTGTATAAAAATTTTAACATTTTTAACAATTATTTATTTTTTTATTTTTAACAGTTTAGTTTATCATCTTGACAGTAATTATAGTACATATTGCAATACAAAGCGTAATTATAGTGCATATTGCAATACAGGCAAATATACTCAAAATGAAATACAAGTTAAACATTAACTTAGAAACATAAACATTAATATAAATATACTTCGTCAAGAATATATTGAGTCATATTAACGTTTCACAATAACAATTTCGCAGCCAATTTTCTTCACGAATATGTCAGACTATAAGCACTGTTGTTTTATTTTCGTACATATTTTTGAGTATAACGATTTATCTTCATGTTTTGTTTTAAATTAACCCAAAAAAGAACTAAAATTCATTACCAAAATATCTTTATCAAGATTAGTAATTTTCAACTACCTCTACAAAATCAAGAAAACACTCATAATTTTTAGAAATTACTTTTAAAATATATTGAGGAACGGTATTACGCCAACATAAATATGCTTACTATACATGTATCATTTAATTTTTACATTAAAAATTTATTCAATTTCTTCTACCGGTACTAAAAATATTTATTTCCCTTAGGAGAGATATTTCAGAATGAATATAAAAGGTATGCTGTAAAATAAATTATTTTACTTTTCCTTTGGTGTATGTACAGTATTATTTAAAGGAATAACAATAAATGGTAATAAATCACTATATAAAAAGTAAAATAGTTTTTTGTAAGATCTATTCAAAAGTTCAGAAGTTTCAATGATATATTTTGACGACGTTTTCCTCAATAAGCAAGTCAGCCTCCAAAGAGCATTTGAGTGAGCTTCTGAAGTCATACAAGTTTCCATGTCGACTGATACTAGAAACCTAAAGTTGTAACAAGTTTCTGAAGTCTACTGTATCAGGAACAGACTTTACTCACAACTGTGCTTGGCATATATAATTTAGCTCACACCAAATCGACAAATGTGTACAATAGAGGAGAATTTACTGCAACAAGAATTTTATTTGAAAATTGCACTTAACAGTAGATACTATAAAATAATTTGCTATCTCCTACCCCTTTAAGATTACTATGTATGGTATGCTCATGACTGCAGTTTAAAATATCCAGATATGTGGAAAGTGTAAACAGTTTATAGTTTACACTACATATTAAACTATGAATAGACTAAGTGTTTTCTACGCCCTTTTTTATAGTACTGTGATACTCATTCTGATGAATTGATCACCAATTATAAAAGAACAACTTGAATTAAAAAATAAATAAAATGAGACTCACTATTAGGTTTGGTATCTCTTGATAAAAGTGAATTTAAACAAATTATAGGACAAAAATAAATGAATTACATAATTTTGATCATACTGTGTTTTATACACGTACAGTAAGATTTTCATTTAGTTATTGATAATATAACCTGTGACCGGTTTTTATGTGACATATCTTGTATCTATAACGAACTATAAGCAATATGCTTCTTCTAAAAAAAAAAAGAAACAAGTATAATATTCACTTTTTCCAACAGAGTTCTCAAAGCCGAAACAAATCGATAAAAATGTAAAACATACGGAATTGCTTAACAAAAAGGATATAATTTAAATAAATAAACTATTATAACAAACAAATAGCATTTATGCACACATAAGTATATGAAACCAGGAATTAATTTAACAGAAAAACATTTAATAACAAAAGCAATAAAAGTAAATATTCAACAATTTAACCATAACAATAACTCAATGATAAATAATTCAAAACTGAATGACGAAATCATATACAGTCTGTGATATTGACCCACCCGCCCAACCATACACATACAGTGGTATTGAAAACAAATAATGTATTACACTGTTTTACAACCAAGTAGCCCTTTTAAATCATATGCAAACACACAGACTTTAAAATAAAATAATACAACATGAATAAATACTTAAACGTAACGTACGAGTAAGTTGCCAAACAACACAAAATCACAACAACAATCTCTAGTTGTGGTACTAAATCATTTATCATTCTATCAAAATATATTAATGTTTTCTGCACTTTTTATTCAGTGATTTGTTCAAAATGTATAAATTCGTACTTAATGTACACACTTAGTTTAATTAAGAAAGAAACATAATCAAGTTTTATTAATTTTTTTATATACATAACTCACTCTAATACAGTTAAAAGTGCATTTTTAACTGTACAAATGAATGTATTAATTAGTATAACATATTTGCATTAGGTTGCCGTATATACAAAGTATTCTAGAGACTTACAGAAGTATAAATGTATGCAGCTCAACAAAAAGGGACAAAATCCCCTTGAGACGTGAAGAGAAGTGAGCTTTTCTGAGTGCATATGGAATTACTCTGACTGTAATAAATCAGAGCTTGACACGGAAGCTGTTGACCACTTCTGGTAATGCATTCTCTAATTCATTCTTCTATGTAAATATTCTATAAATGTTTAAAAACCTTACATATTTATTTTTAAAATGTATTATATAGCAAAAGATTTACATGTAAGGATGAAACAGACATTATTAGGCACGTGCATTTTTAATATCACCAACCAAACTTATTCAACATTCTATTATAATGTAATAATTGTAAAATGTAGTTTTTGGATATAAGTTTAAGTTTATAAATCAATTGACGATTTGGTTGTAGTATAATAAATAGGAAACAGAAGATAACTAACTTTAAAATGTACAATATTTATTTTTTATTGCATAACAAGGGATATGTTATTATATTAAGCTTTGTTTGTATAAAGGAAGAATTTGTTCTGTTTACTAAGAGAAGACAAAATCTGCAAGTATGTACAAAATCTAGCAAAAAGTATTAATTAATAATTTCACAAGTTTTCTTAATACACCATCTTGCTGCTCAGTAGTTGTTTTTTGTTTTAATCAAATTTTACTAAGACATCAAGGTCTCAAAAACACCAAATTTAATATTTATTATATGTTATTATTATTATATTAACGTCTGAACGTAACCGTTAAATATAATTTATTATATAAGTATTTAATATAAAAAATTATATAAAATACTTTTACTATAATTAGAATATTTCGACTTCACAAAAACACACACACACACACACACACACACACACACACACACACACACACACACACACACACACACACACACACACACACACACACACACACACACACACACACACACACACACACACACACACACACACACACACACACACACACACTCACACACACACACACACACACACACACACACACACACACACACACACACACACACACACACACACACACACACAGTTTTCCATACATATAGTTTTGAAATGGGAAAGTGAACCAATATATGTCATTCGAACTTTACAAACTATGAACAAAAATCACCACATTCTTTCGTTTATGACATACAAGGCTTCTTTAAATCTATGGTGAAGACTGTCTAAAATATAATTGTTAATTTATAATAATGGTAAGAACTATTATTTTCTAGATCCTTCTAGTCTGGTTAATTTAATAATAATTTCAACATATTATTGTCAGATGTTAGGTGTAGTTAAATAATTAATTAGTAGATCCAATGAATTATAATAATTATTAAATGTAATTAATTTAGCTTGTACACTCCAACAATGAACCCATTGCCTTGACACTGACCAGTTGAACTATCAAGAGTCTAAAACGGTCTTGAGGTCTAGACGTGTAACATTTTAGAATTGGGGCTTAACTGGTTTAGTGTGAGTATAGTTAAACAGAATAGAATCATATTCTGCTTTCAGCATCCTTAGAATCATCACATAAATGTTATTGAGAAAATCAATGTTTGAAGTGTGTTTTTAGGTTACTTCAGCTTACAACTTCTCTAAAAGTATAAGGAAACAAATGTGTTATTTCCAAGTTCTTCTTACTAGGGTGGCCACTAAGCACTTTGTAAAACACTTGCCAGTCACAAGCTAAAAATATTGTTGGATTTTGTCTTTTTTCCAGTAAAATAGGACTTTAATTACTAAATAGATTTGTATAAAACACAATAAACACTAATTAAACGACACATTAGTGACGCCTAAATTATGAATGTGACTCCTAAGTTACAAAAATCTACCTTTTGGAAACTGATTGTGCGCACACTGACCATAAGGATATTTTCTAGCAACAGAATTATTTGTGAAAGGTTGTGAGAGCCTGTTGGGAGTGTTTGTAATTGTTAATAAGTGATTAAAGTTTCTTAATACATATTTTAAATTTATACATAGACAATTTTGTAATGCTTAATCCCATCGTTACAATGGTGTTTCTTATTGGTTTGTATATTGAAGAGTAAATTGTAAAAATATGTGACAATTTACTTAGTAATTTTTAAATCTGTAATATTTTTGGAAGAACTATGTCACAAAAAAACAATATATTTTGGAGAAATACAGTAACAAATTAATTACAATTAATCTATTGTGTCTCTTAGATGTAAATTAAAATTACATCTAAGAGACACAATATAATACATGGTAAGGGCTATACGCTTTCGGATTTTACCAATAAACTATTTGTCTACTTGATATACCAAACAATCTTTTTTCGCCTTTCTTTGTGAGAAAATGGTCTGATTTATGTACAAAAAAATCTACCACTTGTTAAAGTGTTGTTGAAAGAAAACTAATACAGAAATGGGCCAATCGCTGTTATTGTAATTTTTATTAAGTACCACATCCCGAATAAGGTGACTATTATTTTCCTGACAAAAAACCATGTTAAATAAATTATAATTAATTATAGGAAAAATAATAGTTCATTATTTAATATGACACCTTCAAAACATACAAGTTTAAAGATCAAACGTTTAGTGCACCTTAGGTTAGATTTTCTGAAATAGATCCTAGAATTAAACTATTTTCTAGGATTAAAAATTATTACTCAATAAAATTAAGTCTTAAGGGAATGACCTGGTTATCTGTATAAGGAGTTATGTTGGCTTCCTTACCAGCACAAAGTATATTTGTTCCTTTTGTGGTAGAGATTTAATCTAATAACGCAAGACAAGTTGTGTCTTTTACAAAATTGCTTTTGATTATTAGGATTTTTTTTACTAGAATCAATTTATGACTTTTTGTCTTCATCATCGCAGGCTTAATTATACAAATGGCTACCGTGTATAGGTTGGGAAGCATTTGCTTTTTTACGATAACTGTGCAAAGGAAAATACTTTAATCTACTTAAAACTGTTAAATAAGTTTTTTTAGGTTTTTAGCTTTTATCAACCCATAATAAGCTTTTGACAGCTTATTATGAGTTGATTTATCCCCATTTAAGTTATGGAGTGGCTATTTGGGGAAGCGAAAGTGGCAGAACTAAGCTTGTATTCAGATTACAAAAAAGGGAATTAAGGGTTATGTTTAAGAAATATCCACGTTTTTCTTGTAAGCCACTCTTTAAACAAAATAAAATTCTTACTTTTCCATCACTATAAATTTTGAACTGTTTAACTTTTGCATTTAAAAATAGACATCTTTTGGACAATAGTACAAACCATGACTACAACACTAGGAATAAAAACAATTTTTCTACCCCCAAGCACAGGACATCTTTTTTTGAAAATCATTTAAAATACACAGCAATAAAAATGTTTAATGCTCTTCCCAACTCTATTTCAGATTCAACAAGTATTTCTTTATTCTTGAGAAAAGTAAAGCTGCTCTTCCTAGAGAAATGTTTTTATAGCGTGGAGGAATTTCTTGCAAAGTAGATATTTGTTCTTTCATTACCTAGACATATAAGATTTTATTTAGCATTATAAATTGTACATAGTTATGACCCATTTCATGCAGTTTTGTATATACTGTCAATTGAAATAAAGAATTATTTGACTTTAACTTTATATAATTTTTGCATTGTGAATCTTATACAATAAGTTTCACAATTAATTAATTTAACTGTTAGCTGCATATATTACTAAAATGACTTTTTTTAAAGATATAAGCTTGAATTTAACTTTTAAAGTGGTATGTTCCTCCAATCATAATTATAATATGTATAATTCACGTCTTGTATTTTATTAAACTCCGGAATGTAAATTAAGCAATACAAATATGTATATACAAATTGTGTATACAATACATATAAAAATATAGGTGTATACAAATTGTGTTTCTATGCTCGAGGCAGTGTGACGATTCTTTGTAACTACGCATTGTAAAAACACATTTGTAACTATCTAAACTCTGTTTTATACAACTGTCATATGAGATAATGTTGTAACATTACCCTACGGAGATTCTTATTAAACTCCTATTATTTTTAAATACCGGTATATAAATCTGGTTTACTTGTAACTTTATTATATCAGGCATCACAAAAATAGTTCTTACAACATTTACTAATGGTAAATTACATTAAAATAACTAGACAGGCTATATTATTATATATGTACAGTTTTATCAATTTTAAGAATGACATTTTTCACTTTAAAATAATCTTTTTATAAATCTTCGTTGATAATGTATAAGTTGGTTCACAAGATCGGGCTACTAGTGTAATAATAACTTATATATTGAATGATAACTTTAATTAAGTACCCTTTATTAATATTTTATAATAATATATGATTGGTTTCGGCACTTAGGCCATCTTCAGAGTGTAAATAATACTATACAGATTTTCTTATAGGTTATATTATTTACAATATAAAGAAACCGGCCATGTATTATTGTAAAAAATGAATAAAAGGATACTTAAATATAGTTATTATTCAAATTACTTCGTTGATAAATATGATTATTTACTTAGTGTCATATTTTAAAACTTAAACTGTTTTATTAAGAGAAGCGCATATCGAAAATGTGTGGTTCTTTTCTCAAGTATACGAATTGTTCAATTCTTAATTTCAATAAAATTGTAATGAATTACTTAAACATTGTATTATATTTCTAAGTAGGTGTAGATAGTTTTAAGAACAAATCTAGAACCTCAGCTGGCATATTAATACAAAAATAAAAAAGCAAAAATCATACGAGGGAGAAGTGATTAAAATTATTTTGTTCTAAATATAATCTTTACATTAAATTATATACTTAATGTTGAGGATGTTTTGAAAAAAAAAATTAACATATGTAGTCAATCTTCACTGTTAGTCCTTAATTAAGGATCTTACTGTTTTACCGTTTCATAAATAATTAATATTTTCATTTTAGTTTTGCATAAACAAATTGAAACAAGTATAATTTGAATTTGCACTAAATATTTCAGACATTAATGTTCTAAAACGTTACGTAAACATACCAAAGTTCCTTACTAAATTAAACATTTATTTTTATAATATGTAAATAAAGTAAACTCAAAAATTCCGCATTTATTTAACATATTATAAAAGTTATGCAACCATCATCATTTTACTTGGCATAGCGTCATTTATTTAGTTCCTAATTGTTTCTAAAGCGTATAAACTTATACAAAATCGTAAATTTTGTAGACGTACTACAACAGTTAGGCACTTATCTAATATAATAATTACAATTTATTATTTGTGTAACATATGTACATAATAAATTTTAATTCATTTTAAATAAAAAAATCTACGTTAATTTACAAGGAGTCAGTTAGTATTGACTCAATTCATCGCACAGTACCTATGTTTCCGAGCATAGCATGTACTTTTAGCTCTGTATACTAGACATAAACATTATCTTTATTGTGTTTCATAAACATTATTTGATTTAAATGCGTCATAATTATTATTATTTAATTTATTCTAAAGTTAAATCATATTATAAAAGACTAATTTTAATTTGATAGATGCACTAGAGCATTAATATACATTTGGAAGGAATAAAATACGAGAAGTTGGAATGAATAAAATGAATAATCTCTAATATATAAAATGTTCCACAAACTGTAAAAACACTTCGAAACAAGGTATTCACTCAATTTAGATCTCATTAATTTTGGTTGTTTTGTGGATTTAATAGAGTTCGGAAGACTATTTAGTAAATGCACCCCCATCTGTGATGGCAATGGTTGTATGCTTGAAGCCTATTGGGCAACTCTGTAGTTTTTCCGGCCTCTTTTGGGGTAGTTGTGAATGTCACTGCCCTGTGTAAGAACACACTTGAAGTGACAAAATATCACAGTTTTAAGTATATACATGCAAGGCAGTGTTATCGAGCTCTCTGAAGGACTCTCTACACGACTCTGTGTAGTTTAACTTATTAATAATTCTGATATCCTTCTTTCGTAGAATAAACAATATTTGAAAGTTAAGCTTGGACCAACTTCCCAATATTACAATACCGTAGGAAAGATAAGGCCGTAATAGGCCATTTTTAATATTGCCTTAGAATATAATTTAGATAAATTTCGACACACATAAATACTTTATGTAACCTTGTTACAGATTTGATCAAGTTGAACGTTCCTGGTCAGCCCTCTATCAAGTTGAATTTCCAGGAACTTCGTATTTTCAACTTCCGCTAAAATATCATCACCGATTGCAACGGTAGTTCTGCTGTTATTTACTCAACATATCATGTTTTCGTGTTTTAAAAATGATAGATTTAGATTTAAACTTATTTGTTTTTAATTTTAAATTCTCAAAATATTGAAAAAAACTGTTCAAGTCCTGAGACACAGACATTTCTAACATAATATTTGAATTTGATATAAAAAAACAGAGACATGTAATCAGCATATTGTACCACGTTACCCTCATTTTCAGACAATTTAACATCATTTACGTTTAGTAGAAAAAGAACTGGACCGAGAATAGATCCCTGTGGGGCCCCATAACTCAGTGTAGCGGGCTCTGAGTAAGGTTTCTGAAGTAACACTCTATCCAACTATGTGAAACTCCTCTAATACCGTAATGATATAATTTGTTTAGCAAAATTGTATGGTCAACACGATAGAATGCCTGGGATATCCAATAAAAACTCCCAGAGTTGTACGTCTCTTCACCAGACCTTCAGTAATTAGGTAATCAGCTTATTAACTGTATCAACTGTTGTTTACCCTTTCTGAATCAGAATTTATCATTTGAGAACATTTGATTTTTGTTTGGAAAGCAGAGCAGTCTCGAAAGGTACGCCTTTTCAAAGATCTTCTGTGTAGGTAAAATTGACACAGGTCTGTAATTATTAGGGCCATTCTCATCGCTACCTTTAAATATGGGTACACATTTTGCTAACTTGAGGAAAGATGGGAACAAACCGGATTCAAATGATCTATTAATAAGCAACGTTAGTTGTTCTAACAGAAACTTACTACACTTCTTCAGGAGCCACACCGAGACGCCGTTGAAATCAACTGATTTTTTTCTTTTCAAGTTGTCTATAATTAATTGAAGTAACTTCTTGGACTGTAACCGTCGTCGTCACAAATGATGACACTGAAGTCCGATCACAGACGAGGGGTGTCTGTTTACATGGCAGGTCACTATTGGCCACCCTACTAAAGTATTCACACTGTATGTCAGCACTTCAGCAGGGTTACTAATTTCGGAAGTGACCAATTTAAAAACTAATAGCTTAAAATGTTTTGAAATTGTATGTTTAATGATTATCGACCATGAAGTTTTACTAATGTTATCTGATGTCAAATTAGCTTTCTAAATCTCATAAGCCTTGGCCGCTGTTAAGACCCTACGGTAGATTTTTTAAATGACTTGTTATAATTCGTCTCCTTATTATTTTGAGATAATTGAATTTCTCCGTACAGTTCTTTTAATATTTCTCTTAATACTAAAATGCCCTTGGTTATCCATTTAATAGATTTCCTTTTATTATTATAATGTGATTTTTTAAATGAACATGAAATATTAAGATAGTAATTTAAGGTATAATTAAAATCAAGGAATATCTCATATAAATTTTGGTTTTTGTTCAAAGAGGTCCAAGATTCTTTTTTAAAATTATGGGTAAGAGTATTGATATTAGCAGGCGAACATTCTCTAACCACCTTTTCTGTTCTTTGCACAGTATAAGATCGCAATCCATCGATAACCGTGACTTGGCCGTATTGATCAGCAACGGCTGTATTAATAACAGTTACAGAATCTCCAGAAATGTTACTGACTACATTGTCAACGGCTGTCGCGTTATTGTCCGTGACACGCGTGGGCGTGTCTATGGACTATGATAGTCCGAAAGCCCTCAACAATTCGTTAAATCGCTTTGTATCGCGATGTTTTTTGTCTTATACGTTTATATTAAAGTCCCCAAGGAGAATGAAGAGTTTTTATTTTGCTAAACAGATTTTGAAGGACATTTTCCAACGTTCAAAAGAAGTTTACTATTTCGCCTGACGGGGATATGTTAAATTCGAAAACTGAAATACACTTGCTTCAGTTTTTTGGAAAAAACCTTAATTTTTCAGTCATTTAGATTGGCAGATTCAAATTTAAATGTTTTATTTGTAACCTAGAATATCTTATATGCATCTAAAAGCTGTGTAACTGTATCGTCTAAAAGCCGTGTAGCTGTATCATCTAAAAGCCGTGTAACTGTATCATCTAAAAGCCGTGTAGCTGTATCATCTAAAAGCCGTGTAACTGTATCATCTAAAAGCCGTGTAACTGTATCATCTAAAAGCCGTATAGCTGTATCATCTAAAAGCCGTGTAGCTGTATCATCTAAAAGCCGTGTAGCTGTATCATCTAAAATCCGTGTAACTGTATCATCTAAAAGCCATGTAGCTGTATCATCTAAAAGCCGTGTAACTGTATCATCTAAAAGCCATGTAGCTGTATCATCTAAAAGCCGTGTAACTGTACCATCTAAAAGCCGTGTAACTGTATCATCTAAAAGCCGTGTAGCTGTATCATCTAAAAGCCGTGTAACTGTATCATCTAAAAGCCGTGTAGCTGTATCATCTAAAAGCCGTGTAACTGTATCATCTAAAAGCCGTGTAACTGTATCATCTAAAAGCCGTGTAGCTGTATCATCTAAAAGCCGTGTAGCTGTATCATCTAAAAGCCGTGTAGCTGTATCATCTAAAAGCCGTGTAGCTGTATCATCTAAAAGCCGTGTAACTGTATCATCTAAAAGCCGTGTAACTGTATCATGTAAAAGCCGTGTAACTGTATCATTTAAAAGCCGTGTAGCTGTATCATCTAAAAGCCGTGTAGCTGTATCATCTAAAAGCCGTGTAGCTGTATCATCTAAAAGCTGTGTAGCTGTATCATCTAAAAGCCGTGTAACTGTATCATCTAAAAGCCGTGTAGCTGTATCATCTAAAAGCCTTGTAGCTCTATGATCTAAAAGCCGTGTAACTGTATCATCTAAAAGCCGTGTAGCTGTATCATCTAAAAGCCGTGTAACTGTATCATCTAAAAGCCGTGTAGCTGTATCATCTAAAAGCCGTGTAGCTGTATCATCTAAAAGCCGTGTAACTGTATCTTCTAAAAGCCGTGTAACTGTATCATCTAAAAGCCGTGTAGCTGTATCATCTAAAAGCCGTGCAACTGTATCATCTAAAAGCTGTGTAACTGTATCATCTAAAAGCCGTGTAGCTGTATCATCTAAAAGCCGTGTAACTGTATCATCTAAACGCCATGTAAATGTATCATCTAAAAGCCGTGTAACTGTATCATCTAAAAGCCATGTAGCTGTATCATCTAAAAGCCGCGTAACTGTATCATCTAAAAGCCGTGTAGCTGTATCATCTAAAAGCCGTGTAGCTGTATCATCTAAAAGCCGTGTACCTGGATCATCTAAAAGTCGTGTAGCTGTATCATATAAAAGCCGTGTAACTGTATCATCTAAAAGCCGTGTAGCTGTATCATCTAAAAGCCGTGTAGCTGTATCATCTAAAAGCCATGTAACTGTATCATCTAAAAGCCGTGTAACTGTATCATCTAAAAGCCGTGTAACTGTAGCATCTAAAAGCCGTGTAGCTGTATCATCTAAAAGCCGTGTAGCTGTATCATCTAAAAGCCGTGTAGCTGTATCATCTAAAATCCGTGTAACTGGATCATCTAAAAGTCGTGTAACTGTATCATCTAAAAGCCGTGTAACTGTATCATCTAAAAGCCGTGTAGCTGTATCATCTAAAAGCCGTGTAGCTGTATCATCTAAAAGCCGTGAAACTGTATCATCTAAAAGCCATGTAGCTGTATCATCTAAAAGTCGTGTAGCTGTATCATCTAAAAGCCTTGTAGCTGTATGATCTAAAAGCCGTGTAACTGTATGATCTAAAAGCCGTGTAGCTGTATCATCTAAAAGCCGTGTAACTGTATCATCTAAAAGCCGTGTAACTGTATCATCTAAAAGCCGTGTAACTGTATCATCTAAAAGCCGTGTAGCTGTATCATCTAAAAGCCGTGTAACTGTATCATCTAAAAGCCGTGTAACTGTATCATCTAAAAGCCGTGTAGCTGTATCATCTAAAAGCCGTGTAACTGTATCATCTAAAAGCCGTGTAACTGGATCATCTAAAAGTCGTGTAGCTGTATCATCTAAAAGCCGTGTAACTGTATCATCTAAAAGCCGTGTAGCTGTATCATCTAAAAGCCGTGTAGCTGTATCATCTAAAAGCCGTGTAACTGTATCATCTAAAAGCCGTGTAGCTGTATCATCAAAAAGCCGTGTAACTGGATCATCTAAAAGCCGTGTAGCTGTATCATCTAAAAGTCGTGTAACTGTATCATCTAAAAGCCGTGTAACTGTATCATCTAAAACCCGTGTAACTGTATCATCTAAAAGCCGTGTAGCTGTATCATCTAAAAGCCGTGTAACTGGATCATCTAAAAGTCGTGTAGCTGTATCATCTAAAAGCCGTGTAGCTGTATCATCTAAAAGCCGTGTAACTGTATCATCTAAAAGCCGTGTAACTGTATCATCTAAAAGCCGTGTAGCTGTATCATCTAAAAGCCGTGTAGCTGTATCATCTAAAAGCCGTGTAACTGTATCATCTAAAAGCCGTGTAGCTGTATCATCTAAAAGCCGTGTAACTGTATCATCTAAAAGCCATGTAACTGTATCATCTAATCTGAGGGACTGATAAGTTATGGATTTATGTTTATAATAAATTGCTCTTGGCAGTAAAAATCCGTGCTTCTCGAGATATACTAGAGTAGTTTATGGTGCCATACATTTCCTGGAATTCAGGACAGTTTCAGAGCACAACGTACAATCTTTGTAATTGTATTACCCATTTAATATTAAATAAAATAAAGTACTATAAATTTGTCCAATGATAGTGTCAGTTAAGTTTAATTAATAGTCTTCAACATTCCATTTACATCTACTTAGATCTTAAAATATTGTATTTCATATTTCGTATCTGTAAAAACGAAGCTATTACTTTGTTGAATAGTTATAATATCTCTTAGTTCCTTTTAATTGAAATATTTTAAAATAATAATAAGAAAAGGTTTGAAGTATTAAGCAGAATATAGTTTTGAACATATATTAAAATTTGTATAAATTTGTATTGTATGACTGGATGTAATATTTCTTGTGATACTTGGACTTCATCTATGTTTGAATAAGGATCATCATACTATTTTTGTCATTAATACTTTCATACTATTTCTTATTAATATATTAAAAATATTCAATTAAATTATTGTGATAATTTGTGGAATCTAAATCACATGTTATCGGTCTGATGTTCAGCTAAGTGACTAGCCATATGCTCTGCTCTCTTCCCTGCACAACATACTTACACTGACTATCACCCAACATGGCCAACACAAATCTGTCAAGTAGAGTCCACATTTATCGCAACCATTGAGCGGACGCCTTATCAGCAGTAAGATAAAGATCACAACAATCTTACAGAAAAATTAACTAGAAAATCATTGATTATTTTCAACAAATACATTGCTTGGCTCACCTTTGAATTAGGACTGAATTTGATCTTCAAGAGTTTTATATTTAGAAACTAATGCAGGTATAGAGCCAGGCCATATACAGTGCGATGTGGAAAGGAACCATCTGTCATTGTTCAGTAGAAATCCTTAGACTTAAGCCCCACTGTTGGTAGTAAGACCCTAAAGGCAAGCCCACACCTGCTACTGGGCCTACTTAAGTAGTGCCTTAGTATGAGCATTCCCTTACTAGCCCAGTCAATAAAGGTAAAAAAATGCCCTTTGTCGCAACTAATTAGGGGAAAGCTGAATTTTTGCAGGGTGTTAGTATACAAGGTAAACATTAAAAAATGGCAAAGTCCCGACCCCCACCCCTCTTGCTTTCCCCCCAACCCCCTCCCAAACATCACAAGAGCAGTATTTTGGTTAAATACTCATAGCTCGAAAACTAACAAAGTTACAGACGTGATTCTTTTTTTATATTACACCTAACAATATGGCAAACAAATTATGTATTTAAAATTTTTATGTGTATAGCTTAGTTTAACCGTAATACTGATATACATGCAAATAAATGCTTCTGCTAATTACAAAAACTTACTTTAACTAATTATAATATCATTTTATCCTTGCATTGTGGAAGGAAACGTCTTCTACAAAACTTATAGATAATTTAATTAGCTTTAAAATGATGTATCGAACATTGCTTACCGTTGAAATTATGGCTTCATAGAGAGTGATTAAACAGTAGCGGGTATAGCGCTGTGCCGCCCTCACGCTGCTAATAGCAGTGCCGCTGCCGCCGTTGACATTCGCCGCTGAGGGGCATCGTACTTGTATCTCGTATTTGTGTACTCGTATTCATAGTCTTAAGTTATTTAGAGCAGCAATATAATAATTTTCACTTAAGGGTCCATAAGAAAATAAAGATTTAGTTCACTTGTATCACTGATAAATAACCAAATTTCACTGTCTAGGCTCTGTTGTTTAGTTTAAAAATCTTAGTTTTGTGATACAATAAATACAATAAATGCAAGATAGTATTTTCTATATATATCAAAACCAGTATAGTATTTTTATAGCTTCTTATTTCCATAAGAATGAAGGAGCTCCTAGTACCCATTTATTTAAGGTGCTCTCAGTTATTCCTCGGCCATGAGTTAGACCTCCTATTGTTTTTAAAGATTTCATCAATGATTGCTCTATACACATGTCACTCCAATTTCCAGACCAGAACTCATCTTTTCTTCTAATAGTGAAGAGACATTTTGTCACAAAGATATCGTACTCTGACTTAGTCAGCTTTGATTTGAGTTTCTTCATTTCTTGGACATACAGTACATCTGAGCAGATTTTGCATAAGGAATGTGTCCTGCAGCATGAAAGTAAGGAAGCATATCAGTGATAGTGTCTAGGTGAAATTTCCAGTTCCCCGTTCTCTCTGCTAGAATAAAATGTAGCATTAGGTCGATTTGCTGAATTATATTTAGCCAGAGCTTTGATGTTCTACTCTCAGACTTCTTTAAATTGATGAGGTCTGTCAGCTTTGCTAAGGCTGATTGAATGGATTTGTCATCACACGCAGTTGCTTGAGTAATATCACAGTGAGCAAGTTGGTCATAAACTGTTTAAACCTCGTTACAAAACACACTTGAACGTACCTCTTCATCTTCTGTCACTTGTTCAACAATAGCAGCATAGGTTAATTATGTATGCTCTCACAGCTCTAGCGAAGGCATGTCCTGTAAGCATGTGTTTCACCGTTGCCTTACCATAGACAGTCTCCCACATTGACTCTATTCCACTACCTTCCATTATACGACCAATGTATCCCAAATACGACATAAACAAATGGAAACCTCCCAGCCTTACAACAATCCTTGACAAATCAGATTGATCTTCAGAGCCAGCAACGATTTCCATTGCTTTTAAGTATAGTGGCTGGTCAAAGGTCACAATGTATGTTTCCTTGTTCTTGCTACACTGTTCAGCTACAAAACACAATGCTGTATATACTGAAGATGGGCTATTTGGATCAATGTCTATAAAAGGAATAGCCATGATGTATGAAGGAAGTGTCCTGCCCTTTTAATTTTCTAGTTGAGACACTCATATAACCATTCCAGCCTGGTTGGATGTTACATCCGCTGACCCGGTTCTGGTTCGGTACTTATAAGTTATGGAAGTTTAGCGTCAAAAACCACACATTCTCCACATAACAAACAATCATGATTGAAATCAAATGTGTTGTCTAATTTTCTGAGAAAGTGATGCAGTGTAGAAGGTTCTGCATTTTGCGCTTTTAATGCTGCTTTAAGTTGCTAGGTCTGGTATAATTTCGCCTACATGTAGAATGTACCTTTATTAAATCGACATTAGCAAGTAATTTATGGATCTCGTCTTAATTCCAGAAACAGTATTCAACAAGATACGTACTAAGGACTGTCTACGAACAAGTTACAACATGCAGTCCGACGTATGGAGACATCCAAGCGCCTGATGAGTCACTGCTAGAAGCGGCGCCACGCCGGCGGTGCAGTGTCCGCTACTGTTTAATCACTCTCTATAAAGCAACTACGCCATTAAATAGCTTGACTAGACCATCATATTGAAGCTAATTAAATTATCTATAAGTTTTGTAGAAGACGTTTCTTTCCACAATGCAAGGATAAAATGATATAATTAGTTAAAGTAAGTTTTTGTAATTAGCAGAAGCATTTATTTGCATGTATATCAGTATTACGGTTAAACTAAGCTATACACATAAAACTTTTAAATACATAATTTGTTTGCCATATTGTTAGGTGTAATATAAAAAAAGAATCACGTCTGTAACTTTATTAGTTTTCTAGCTATGAGTATTTAACCAAAGTACTGCCCTTGCGATGTTTGGGAGGGGGTTGGGGGGAAAGCAAGAGGGGTGGGGGTCGGGACTTTGTCATTTTTTAATGTTTACCTTGTATACTAACACCCTGCAAAAATTCAGCTTTCCCCTAATTAGTTGCGACACAAAACCTTCATTGACTGGGCTATACGTATTTATATGCCTTTGTAATTACTGATAAAACCATTCATAGGTTTACGTTTAGTTAGGTCATGTTAGGTTAGGTTAGGTTAGGTCACGTTAGGTTTGTTATTCTAACTGTATGACCCACTCGCAGACGTATAATAAAAGTAATCAAATGTAAATATGTATATTTTACTACTGTATTCAACTATTTTAAATTTTAAAAGTTTAGTCTAACATAATTTTGCTCAATTTCTTTTTATTTACCAGCTTTTAATCAAATAAATAAATAAATTAATATAACTCCTTAAGAATAACGTGGGAATTTTAGAAGCCAGTGGGACGGAGTCCTAAAGTCGGAGAGGAAAATCCTTTCTGATTGAGCCTCTATGGGCCAAGATTTAGAATTTGGCTATGTACTATGTACAACATTTCAAATCAATTGGAAGTCAGTTTTGGAGAAATACTGATGAGTGGTAAATTGCTTTTATATATATGGAAATTTGTATTATTTATTGCTTCTATACAAATTTCTCCTAGTTTAAAAACTTTGATTGTCTAAAAAAATCTGAAATGCTACTTTTAGAGGCCGTAAAGTACGGCAATTGACTCTAAATCAATGAAATGTCAGGGTTTTCGCCATGTTTAGCCAGGTATGATGAACTGGCTATACACGTGTTAAAATTAAATTCAACATATTCCAATTGAAAACAGTTTGTTCTCCTAGATAATAGTTTCATAGTCTAGAAAAATCTGTAAATCTACTTTTAGAGAGCGCAAGGTACGGTAATTTACTCTGAATCACTGAAATATCGTGTTACTAGCCATGTCCTATGATCTGGCTAAACATGTGTTCAGATTAAATTTTATAATTTCCCATTGCATATGGTATGTACTCCTAGATAACAAAGTTTCACAGTCTAGATTTTATTTTCCATGATAGTAAACTTGTATTTTTACCCTTTTATTACTTTTTCATTATTGACAGTTATATTATTTTATGTATTAACTAATGCCCATGCACAGGCCTAGGCCCATGTGGGCGTTATATTTAAGTATTATTATTAGTGTAAGATAATATTACATTTCAATACTTTTAAAATTATTTTGTATATTTTGTATTGTATTTGTGCAATTTACTATAGAAATAAATTATATTCATTCATTCCTTTACCTTATAGCATTCGTTGAAATTATTTGTATATTATTCCAACCCAAGTAATGTAAAAAGTGTACAAATATCTTTATTATAAAAACCAAGGCAAATGAAAATTACAGCAATTTCTGTTGGTCAATGTAATCCGATCATTTGGACGCTAACAAGGTTAACCTTCACTAAATTGAAGGTCATAAGATTATACTCTTATTAAATTATTTCAGTTTGGGAATTTTATTTGCGTATTATATGTCAATGCATTTGATACATATTGTTTAAAATCTTACAAATTCAATGACAAGTTAAAACAAATCGTTGAAATTAAAGGGTGTATGCAATTTATTACATGTTAAACTGTTTTTATTTTTCGATTTAAAATGATTATGTTAGACACACACGCACACACACACACACACACACGCACGCACGCACGCACACGCACACACACACACACACACACACACACACACACACACACACACACACACACACACACACACACACACACACACACACACACACACACACACACACACACACACACACACACACACACACACACACACACACACACACACACACACACACACACACACACACACACACACACACACACACACACACACACACACACACACACACACACACACACACACACACACACACATACACACACACACACACACGCACGCACGCACGCACGCACGCGCACGCGCACAATCACACGCACACGCACAAGTGCACTCACACACATTATCCGTTACAAAATACTGGTGGTTTAAAATTGTTGAAACACAACCAATTTCTTACAGACAACGCTTTTGAAGTGCAGTTTGAGGCATTCTTCTTTTTTTGACTATACCTTTAGAATGAAGTGCCTTTTAGAAATTTTAGAATTTTTTCTACTGACTCCTCGTGGACCGTTCCCATAGAGGAATAGTAGGAAATTTAAAGAACATCTTAAAATAGGTATTGGTGTACAGTAATAATGTGTGAAGTTTTGTTGCCTCATCTGATATGGTTATAATTAAATCAAGCCATTCTTGAACTTGTACATCAGTTCAGTATTGAAACTTTTAAGTGCCACCATTTTGTTGAGAATTAACCTTTTAAGGCCTAATTTGCGGCATGATGTTCTACTATTTAAGACCTTTAAAATGGTATGTATATTGCTACATAAGCTACATAAGCTATTACCTATGCTTACATTCAAGATTTTCATGGCTTCCTCTGTGGCTCAAAATTTATATTTATCGTCTGTTAGATTATGAACCCATAAAAGCATAAGTCATATATTGTATATTAACTTTCTAGGGGGAGATTTGTAAAGCCAACCTTCATCATTCATTGTTTATCCAGATCAATGCATCGGGATCAAGTTAAACATCTTATAAATAAGATCAACTTATTGATTAAGTTCATTTTTAATTGCCACCACCTAAAGGGATATTTTGCATATCTATCACGATATTGAGAATATATCACTATTTAGATGTTAAAAAGAATTTCGGCACTGGTGGCACAGTGCTGTAACCCAGCTACTACGGGCCAACGTGTTTGGAAGATTATAGGCGATAGGTTCCATGCTCGGTCCTCTTAATAACGATACGGCTTCCGCTCAATGGTTTCCATCGACGAGGACACTACTAGAGAAGTCTGGGGTGTCCGTGTTGAATGGTAATCAAGGTTATGATGTTGTGTAGGGAAGAGAACTGAGTCTCAAGACTTGTCAGTTAGCTAAAAATCGGACCAACACTACGTGGTTCAGATTCTACGTAAAGCTGTAGGCCCATAGTTGCCCCTGCTATTGGACTATTAATAAATAGTCCTTTCTGAGCTAAGTCAAACTCAGATAGTAACAACGACTACAATCGTTCATCTACACTCATCAAACTCATTGAACCCTCATATTCGCCCATATCTCTACGATTGGCTTCTTAGAGATTAATATTGAATAGTGAATGATATTATGTGAATATCATGATAATGAATAATGATAATGACAATAATGATAATAATGAAATCATTCAAATGTGATTTGATAATCTTTGTTTATTTAAAATTATTTTAGTGGACGATTTTGTATTAGGTCCTATTAACAGAAAATAAACAACTTTTGTTTTGACCGACATAATTGTATTGTAACTATTAAATATATATAAGTAACTAATATGGTCTAAAAAATAAAAAATGGTTAGTTTATAATTTTTTATATCTTGTTAATGTTTACAATTAATTTATATTTAATTATTAATTTTACTTGATATTTTTATTACAAGTCGTTTATGACGAGGAACAAAGCTAAAAAAAAAAAAAAAAAAAAAAAAAAAAAAAAAAAAAATTCTTTACAAAATGATTAACAATGTTACCAAGATCAAAGATAATTAGATAATTAATTAACTTTATTATAGAGATGATAAGCTATTCATATACTTTCACTATTCATTATTCTATATTTTATTGTTAAAACTGTTACGTAATTATTTTATGTGTATGAATCCATTATGTTAATATGTGTCCATTACAATAATTAAACAACTAAAACCAAACCGTTTCATTTCTGATATCTGACATTACTCGATACTTGGCCTAGAGCATATCTGCCATGAAATATATTCTTGAATATGATAGTAAAATAAGACACCGATTTCAAAACACTTATTTTTACTATATGTGTCTTTATTATATAACTAAGATCCATCTTACTACGGTCAACTATAGTAATATTTTTACTAGTACAACAAAATACATATACGTGAAAAATATCAACTATGGATATGTGAAAAATTCACTACTAAAATGTTTTCTGTAGAAGCCAATATTTATTATTATCAATTGCTATAATTTGAAGACCGCGTGATAATTCTATTTCGTAACCTAAGTTAGTGAGCATGATGGCAAAGTATACATTTACAGAGGCATCACCTATTTTAACTCTAAAAATGGATTAAGAACGATAATTTTATCATCTGTTAAGCATATTTATCTAATTGAAATGAAATTAATGTTTCATTAAAACACTATTTTATTACACATGAGAGAATACCTTAACTTTTTCACGCTAAGTTTTACCAATATTAGTTGCCTTCTGCACGATTTTAGCATGATTCATGGACGGTTTGTACAGTTAAACGTATTAATTATTATTTTACACTTTTACAATAACTGCAAGATAATATATATTAGCTCGTGATACATTTCAAGTAAAAATAAAATTATAGTTACAAATGGTTTTCTTTTTAGTCAAAAGTACAAGTTCCTGAGCTAAAAAATAGCTATAAAAACAAATATAAAAGAAAATAATCTAAGTTGTAGATACTATGTTGATCGGATGTTAGTAATAAGTACAGCTAATGTATTATTTATAAAAAAAATATAACATCTCGGTTAACTAGGATTAAAAAAATTACTAAAATATTAAAATGCAATGATTTCAAATTACATATTTTGTTTTAAAACAACATAATTTTTTTATTGTAAAAAATTCAAGTCAATATATCGTCCAAAGTATGACATTCTAACTCATTGGATGATGTTTTAAATAACAAGCATTTGCATACGTAATAAAATAAGTAATATTATAAATATTTTTAGTAGTTCAAAAGTAAACATAATATTCCATTCCCTTGATGTATATCTGAAAATGTACTTTCCTCCTTTGTTATGAAATGGCCATCATCAGTTTCAAATAAACATAAAATAAAAATTCCCTTCTTCTTCAACTGACTGTTTATTTTGCATATACAGTACCATTTATGTATTTGTAATATATATTGTGCAATAGTGTCTTTTACTAATTGTTCAACAATTATAAATAATGTACTCTATTTTATGAAACATACAAAAAGGTGAAAAATATAGGTGGTAAAGTATTATCTTCCACATTAAGAGGTTATTGGTTCGATTGGAGAACGTTGCAATAACAATGCACTCTTCATGTTTATCCTAAAAATAACATTGTGTGTTTTGGTAGGATCTAGCGATATAAGGTAATAGGAAAGCTACAGTTAGTAGGTAATCCTGATTGGGAACACTTGATAACCGGTAAGCAGGACCTGACATGCTAATCACGTGTCACCCAGCCGTAAAACCCGTCCGGCTATAAAGAAGTCCTTGCCCTGGAAGGGAGGGTAAACAAAATATTTATTGTAATAAAATCATTGCTATTTTATCTTATTTTAATACATACACAACTAATTCACCCTTAAACTACTAATAATAAGTTCTAACTAATTGTTAATATTTGTTTTAGTTCAATGATTTTACAAAACGGATACGTTTACCCAAATGAATTATTTGCTAGCAGACCTAAAAGTGACAGTATTACAAAATATGAAAACAGTAGTTAATAGCCAAATAGTTGGCAAAACGTACATCGCAATAAATGTGACCACGCCCAATAGTTTATTAATAGAAATTTGCTAATGAAAATATTTAATTAGTCATTCTAAAAATCTTGGTTTGTCTTATTAATTACTTGTTTTTTTCATTATGTTCACTATATTTTAATGCTCCATTATCTAATGCTCAATTAAAAACTGCATTAACTTTATTCGGGTTTTAGAGTATACTATTTTAGTATAATAAAATATCGTCGGTAAATTATAATAATATTAAATGCTCTTGGAGTTTAAAATTTTAAGTATTTTACCTTAAGTATTTTATTAAATAAGAATATTAAGTCTTAAATTTTGTAATTTAACGATTAATATTACTGTACTTTGATTCAGTATAACTCGTTTATATGTGTTGAACATACTCGTATTTCGGTTGTTAGTAGACTTTAACAAATAAAAAAATAGTCATTATTATATATCAGTACATTCAAAAGAACGTGTAAAAACCAATATATTAACATACTTTCTTTCACAAATCGTTTTAAAAGTGTATTTTATTGTCTAATTATGTAAGTTTTTATCGCACCTAAAGTAATCAAAAAGTAAAATTCTATTATTGTTTAGCCAAAGTAGCTAACAATAATAGAACCTCACCTTTTTAATACAAAGACTGTATTTTATGGAGACAGGTATGAAAATTGGTTTCTTGCAACTGGAAAAGTCAGAGAGCACAAGTAACAAATAGTGTTTAGCACAGATAAGAGACAAAGATAGTTTCACTGTGGGGCTTGCCTTGACCTTTCTACTTATTTTGTATTCTGAGGGTACTAATCTGTATCTTTTTCATTTTGAAACGTAAGAATATTTTATATTATTTACTTTGTATATTATAAAATATACAATAATAGTCTATTATATACTATTATATTAATATGTAAGTTTCCAGTTTATACCTATACTTTGTACAGGCTTGTTAAAAGGATAATCATAACATTTGTAGAATTGAATATTATATTTAGTAATTTTTTTGCCAATTTAATTGTAAACTTAAACTGTAATAAGTACGCATACGTAAAATATATTCAAAGGAATTTAGTCAGAGACGAATATAATCAGAGACGAATATAGTCAGAGACGAATATAATCAGAGACGAATATAGTCAAACACGAATGTAGTCAGAGACGAATATAGCCAGAGACGAATTTAGTCAAAAACGAATATAGTCAGAGACGAATATAATCAGAGACGAATATAGTCAGAGACGAATGTAGTCACAGACGAATATAGTCAGAGAAGAATATAGCCAGAGACAAATATAGTTAGAGACAAATATAATCAGAGATGAATATAGTCAGAGACAAATATAGTCAGAGACGAATATAGTCAGAGACGTATATAGTCAAAGACGAATATAGTCAGAGACTAATATAGTCAGATACGAATATAGTCAGAGACGAATATAGTCAGAGACGAATATAGTCAGAGACTAATATAGTAAGAGAGGAATATTTCAAGCTCAGATTTTTTCGCGTATATAAAGTTTAGAAATCATCCAGTAGCAAGAACATAAGTACTTAATAATAAAGAGGAAAACCCCTGCAAAGTAAAATGTTTACACTGATACGCGGTGAGAAATTGCTGTGAAAATCTTCGATACAGTTTTGTACAGTTTTCGCGTGAATTCACTCAAAACACCACTGACTCTTTTTAAAATAAAAGTCTTTGCACGTGTTCTTTTTTCTACATTTTATCAATACTGCTTGTAACATATGACTAACACATACAACAATTATATTTTTTATTACTGATCTCATTGAATAAATCTAGCATTAAAATTATGGTTTTTTTATCATAAATCGTATGAAATCCATTGTATTTATGAACATTATAAAACTTGTTGAAGCATAAAATGTCGAGTTTTATTTATAGCTTGTATGAATATAAACTACTTAGATATATAATATTTTAATTATTGAAGGTTTATTTGTTAAAAGAATGTGTATAAATTATTTTACAGGTGTAATGTATAATATTTATTGAAGGAATGTCAACTTTAAAAAAATTATGCAACTTTTATAGCTTGAAAACATTTATAGCTTCTATACCATGGTACAGTTATGCTTTTTAAAAGTACTGATTTATAATATGTTCGAAATCAGTAAAAAATATGTTACAATGATTTCTAGAAAGAATAATCTCATTTATAATATGTAGAGTAACGTTGATTGAAAATGAAAGATAAACACAGCAAGTTGGTCGAGTAGATGGTAAATTAAAGGAACATTACTGTTTACTGAACAAATACCTTAAGGATGGCTTAACAACATGATATCAACTCATAAATCTGTTTGAAAAAAATATATTTAATAATAATCACTGTTTAAAATGATTAAGTTATCCTGATTTATTTAATTTTAGTATATACTTAATTTCATTCATATAGATTCAAATTTCATCCACAAACATCTGTTTTTAACCAGTGTAGTTATTAATACCAAATCCATGTTTTATTTATATAATAAATACTACGCTTTAGTGCCCGCTTGTACATAACATTTTAAATTTTGTGTACGTTGACAAATTCGTAAAGTTTAAGTTTTATTTACAGTAAAATTACTTTGGTGTATTTTGTAATATAAATCGATTTTAATTTTATTACGGTTGACTGTGGATTTTGTCTTATATGCCTTTAAAACCATCAACCAGAGAGATGGAGCTTTAAAATCAGATACGAATAGAACAATGCTTAAAACTTTCCCTGGGTAAGAAATACGTAACTTTCTAAAGTTGTATGACGATCGGATGATTGGAGAAGTAGTTTGTAAACACTAACACAAGGAGACATAGACAGAAAACAAGAACCAGCTGTTTACTATTCATTATTGTCGTACCAAATGCAGATATAAGAGGCATACGAGTATAGAAGAACGAGTGTAGAAGTTCTATTGTTCCTTAGAAAGATATATTTATAATATTCTGATAGCAAGTAAAACTAAGAGACCTACATCTTTATATTATTCCAAAACATGTTTTATGTGTCTGATTTTCAGTTAACATCTACATAAGTACACTGTTTATTAAAAATGCTAAGTAATTTTTTAATTTAATTTCTAGGTCTACATTTATTGGAAAATGTATAATGAACAGTTATATATGCCTTTAAATGTATAGTTAAATACGATTTTAAAAACTAAATATTGAAACTGATTTTATTTTAACATTTTATCTTTATTTAAATACGTACAGACAATGAGCAGTGAATAGTGTCAAGTCGATGTAAAATGAAGTGTATAAACATGTTATATGAGAAGTAAATATATTATTTACAGTTATTAATTACGGTACAAACAAACAAAAAACTAATATAAAATATTATTTTAAAATATCTCTTTTTTGTTAATATGTTTTTGAATTTTTTATTTGACTAAGGAGCTTTAATATTATCTGGCAAAAATCGTAAAAGTTCAACCACACTTGAAATTTTTCTTTCGATTTTTATTGTAGAATGTACAAACCAAAACTATCAAAAGTACTAAATTTTGAAACTGTAATATGTTTCAATATATTTAAGGACTAATATAAAGGGAATTGCTCTTTTTTGAGAACGAGAAATCTCAGTTAAATTTTTATTAGTAGTGGTCCATATAAGGGTATTCCACAAGGAATATGCAAAGGAATACATAAAAAGTACATCGATTTTGTAAAATTAGTGATACTGAAATGTGAAAATTTATAAAAGCAAACGGGCCAGAATAGATTTTTTGCAAATATTTTCTACGTGAATGCATAACAATAAATGCTAGCCTATTGTCAAGGCTAATAATATTATCTCATTTAATTGAATAAAACTATTCATACCCATTCTGTTTTAAGGGTTGGTTGTTTGTGTACGTTTTGTAGAAAGAATTAAATATTTTTTTTCTTTCAACTTAGTTTGAGGTCTTAATGTTTAAAACATTGGGTAAATGAGACAGTAAAAAAAAAACATATTTAATTTAATTTTCCTTTTCTCTCTCCCCAGAAAATGTTTTATCTTCTATTGTGGAAATATAATCACAAATATGCATCTCAAGTAAATTAGACTTAAAGAGTAGAATATCCTGTATATAGCATATTATAACAAAATAAGCAGAGGGCCATAATGTACATCTGAGGGTATCCAAAAACGACCAGGTTATGTAAAATATAACCACAGATACTGTATATGGTTATATTTAAAATAATGACATTGCATTAACAAATAGCTTCTTTACTAAAGAAGGTTTGTAAATTAGATTTTAACGGATATCACATCAAGTATTTCAATTAGTGTCAGAGTTGAAAAAATATAAAACTAAGCCAGTTAATGATCAAATACTCTGTATAATGATGTAGTTCATTAAAGAACAATGAAAATGTGCAAAGGTTAAAATAAGGTATGGAACTGGTTCTAAGAACACCTTCAAAAATAAAAAAAAAAAGGAAAATAACCTTTCAACTCTTATTGGTGTTTTTTTATTAATTTAAGATATGTTTTGTTATTAATATAACATCTTTAGGTAAAATACAAATATTTATTGATAAGATAATTGTTCTGATCAATTGATACACTGCAAACAAAAAATAAAAAGCCAAAATCAAAAACATAATACAGTTCTAATACGAGTATATTAAATATGTATGTCATATTTTCACATTAAAGTAATTTAGGATAGAAGTTTATTAAATAAAGTTACTGTACTTAGAATTGTATCAGCTGTCGTATGTAAATTTTACTTTAATCAAATTCAATGTCTAGACACCTAATTTATCTCTCCTTCACCCTTTAATTCCGTTACCACGGACTTATTCAATATTTATTTAACATAACAGGATTAAATTATAATTTCTTTTAAATATGTAATCCTCAAACATTCCAATAAAATATTAAATTGCTTAGACTTTTTGCCTACAAGGCAGGCAATTTTTCGCCTCTCAAACGTGTGTATTCTTTCTTTTTTTTACGTGATTTGCAATTTTATCTTTTTTTTTAAAGAAACTGTTCGTATTTCATCTGGAAGTGGTAATATAACACCGATAAAAGATCGTAAAGAAGTAAAAGGAAAATGGCATAACAGTTTAACTCTTGAAAAATAATCTTAAAAGGTTTTATATTTACAGTTAAGAAGTAATAAATCAATAATAGTATTTAACATGTGCATTTTATATGATATTTTCCAATTAAAAGCTGAAGTTATAATTGTAAAATACAATTTGAAAATTAAGTGTTCATGGATTTGTGGTAAACATTATTACAGACTAACATACTTACTTTTAAATACTGAACTTCATTAGAGATTATTATTATTATTATTATTTTAGTACCCTCTGGCCATGGCACCGGTTGAACTCTCAAGTATTCAAAACAACCTTCAGGCCCACATATGCAACACTTGAGAAATGTTGTTTACTGGCTGAGTGTGAGTTTAGTCACCAGTCAATAATGATATGCCTCTTTCAGTATCCTTTGGAACCGGCCATCATTGATGTCGAAAAAATCTAAATAGTGAGGCCTGTTTGTAATGTTAGCACATTGACCACTGGATAACACACTCCAAAGTATGAGAAAACAAATGGATCTCTCAATCGAAAGGTATATTTTGGAACTCTAAGACCAATAGTCTAGAATGAACCAGCGTGGCCATGAAGCACTCTGTAAAATAATTGCATATAAGTCACAGCTGGACGAGCAAATAAGGTTGATCAATTCAGTTCTGAATTTCCACTTCACCAAGCTCCGGAAACTTCCACTCTATCCAAGAGAAGAATTTCCTCTGGAGAGTCTCGACGGCTAGGTTTGTGTACACCAAGTCCGTATTCCATATAAAAGTAGCATACTAAAGGTGACTCCGGACCAAGGACTTGTACAGTGTTTATCATTCGTGCTTATCGTTGAAATACCTGAAAATACACTTGACGAGACCCAAGTTCCTTCCAAGCCTTTGGTACAACACAGTTTACGTGTTCAGAGAATATTAACTTAGAGTCTATGAGGACGCCTTGATCGCGAACATCACGCTTAGATTTAATTGTACAACCACTAATGTCATAAAAGAAAAATGACAGATTCGTTTTACGCGTGAACAAAACCACCACTGTTTTACTTAGGTTGAGCAACATATAATTGTCTTCAGAATACTTCAGAAACTAATTGATTTACACGTAGTTAACTATTGAAAAAATAAATATTTAAATACGTAAAATCTACTTTAATTATATCAAGTATTATTTATTACACATACGTTTGTTTGCTAGTAAAAATGTTTTAGTTCGAATAACAAATGTGTTATAGTATTCATTAAACGAAATCAACGTTATTATTTATACTTATCTAATATAAAAATGTCCAAATATTCCTTAAAGCATATATTTCACTCTTCTTTCATAGTGGGCCCGAAGATAAAAACTTTGTCCCTCTGATAACAAATATTCTCTACGGCCTCCCATTATTCAGAGTCCACAAATTTAAAGAGATTTACTATCAAGAGAAACTTCATCCTGTCTTCTTAATTCAGTTTCAGTATTTATGTCAAGGAACCAGGATTCATTCGTGAATGATCGTTTGCTTTTGCTCTTTAGTAACATTGATAGCTGTAAGGACTTTTATGCCACAAGATGAGTTTATGAATTGTTTAATCTTTTTTAACTAACCATGCAATATCACATTAATATTTTACAGAATCACATGTGCATGTATTTAAATATTACCTCAACAATTATTTTTAAACGTATATAAATAATTTTACAATAAATACAACGATTGTATTCATTGTCATATTGAATTTTTAAATATAAAAAAATCTAGTAAATTACAACTAAAAAGGTAACAATCTTGATGGGAATGTACGTAATAATATTCTGTTTAGGATAAATTTACTGTCAGTGTTGTAATAAAAATCAGATTTTTAATGATTTTTTTATTATTTATGTTATTCTCTTAACTATTCGGTAGTACATAAACATAATTTATATAGTTAAATCATATTTATAACACTGACAATATATTTAAGCTGTCTCCACTTTTTTTATTATTTTTTGTTATAATTAACTAAACGCCGTAGAACATTGGGTAATACGTCATAAAAATATTACGTCATTGATGGGTTCCAGCATGTCACTTTTGGATGTTAAGATTATTGGATGGGATTTGGGTTATAAATTTTCTTTTAAAATAACTCATGTACACTATACTTATCAATTTAAGCTTTGTATAATACCATATGTTTAAAGTTATACAATGATTTTAAAATGTAAACCCTCTGATGTATCTTCATACAGGAACTCATCAACAAATTAACTACACATTAATGTACTCTTCTACACTGTCATTCTTAACTGAGCTTCTTCACTATGTAGTAATTATTTGTATAATGATTAGTTGTCTCCGAGTACAAATTCTCAGTTTTACTGTCATTTTATTTATCTATTTATATTTATTCATAAGACGTTGATCGTCAAGATATGGGCGAATATGGATTTCGAATGAGTGTGATGAGTGTAGATGAACGAATGTAGTCATTGTTTCAAACTAAGGCCAACTATTCCTTTTTATTTCTCACGGTACTAGTATAAAAATTGTACATTGTTACAAATTATAGTTTAACATGGCAACAAAACAAAAGTAAAATAGAATGATAATATTAAAAATACAATAATATTTAACGATAATCAAAAGCAAGGTATTGGATTACCTTGGAGTACCTTGCTTACTATGGTTTGGTACTCCAAAAAACGACTGATTCACCCACCATAACGTACATACATGCGTAGACAGTAATTGTAACTCAAACCGTTTGGAATTACATAATTACTACTAACGTGTATATTTTTTATGAAACTAAAATTTTTAAACTAGATAAAGCCTACTAAAGTTTCAGAGACTGACTTATTTCAGAATAGTAGAATTTAATTTAAACACAAACAAACCTTGTGTTTTGTGCGAGCAAACGTTGACTAATGTCGTAAATCCTGAACTGAGGCATGGCATCTCTAGATGGAAAAGAACTGATTCTCGGCACGTAGTCTCATCTTCAAAACAACGTCTTGCTCCTAGAGGAACGGCGTCCCTAGATGGAAGTGAACTGATTCTTTTTCTTTGTGTAGAATGTCTTGCTCGTTGAGGCATGGCATCTTTAGATGGATGGAATCTGATCTCGGCGTGTGTTCTCGTGTTTTTAAACGTTTTGCTCCTAGAGTCACGCCATGTATTTATGGAGGAGAACAGATTATGGCCACATGGATTCCTCTCCGTAAACAACGTCTTGCTTCTAGACGCACGGCATCTGTACATCTGTATTCTGTAAATAGGAGAGAACTGATCTTGGCATGTGGTGAAATCTTTTAAAACAATGACGTGCTTCTAGAGGCATGGCATCTGTAGATTAGAGAGAATCGGTCTCGGCACTTGGTCTCTTGTTTAAAACAATTTCTCGCTCCTAGAGACACGACACCTCTAGTTAGAAGAGAACTGATCTTGTTACGTGGCCTAATCTTATAAAACAATGTCTTGCTCCTTGAGCGACGGCATCTGTACATCTTTAAATTGGAGAGAACTGATCTCGGTACGTGGTCTCATTTTTTAATACAATGTCTTACGCCTAGAGGAATGGCCTCTCTATATGGAACATAACATTCTCGGCATGTGGTCTCAACTTTGAAAATAATGTCTTGCTCCTAGAGGCATGGTATCTGTAGATTGGAGAGAACCGATGGTCTTTTTTTTTGCAAATGGTCTCGTTTTTGAAAATAATGTCTTGCTCCTAGAGGCATGGCATTTGTAGATTGGTCTCTCCAATCTTGGCTGTGGAACTGATCTTGGCATGTGGTCTAATATTTTAAAACATTGTCTTGCTCCTAAAGGCACGGCATCTGTAGATTGGAGGGAACTGATCTTGGCATGTGGTCTTATTTTTTTAAAAAATTGTCTTGCTCCTAGAGGCATGGCCTCACTAGATGGAAGAGAACTGATTCTCAGCACGTGGTCTTTCTATTTGCAAACAATACCTTAATCTCTTCTGTATGTATGGATTGCTTCTCTTATGAACTTTGGAAGGTAAAATGTTTTGTGTGTCTTGTCTAAGTTATAATTCTAACCCCAAAACTTCTGTTTTTTAATTGTATTATTCTCGGAAATTCTAATAATATTGTAAAAAGTTTATATAATTATTAAGCTCATATTTATTATTTATAAACGTAGTATATTGCATTTTAAAAATTACCTTTGATTTTACTATTCAATATAATGCAAAATCAATTTCACACATACCAAATCATTGGTATGATTAACGTAGATACAAGAACTAATGGAACATGTTACAAATAATTATAAAAGATGAAAAATCCTCCGAAAGAAACGAGCATTCTTTTACTTTATATACGTAAAATAGAAATATTATATAATTTTTAGGCTATAATCAATCATATGAATATAATTTTGAATCACTATGGTACATCGAAATATTTTATTTTAATATCCAAATAATATTAATATTCCTTTTAATTTGGCTAATTTATTTTTGTCAAGTTCATGAAAGTATTATGATGATATATAGATATAAACAGATCCTATTTTTAACTTCATATAATAAAATTAACCTTATTTTCATTTTGTTTTATATTAAGTTTCTTATGAATTTATTGATATATGAACATTTAATGTTTTGCCTATTTTAGTCGATATGCCTTAGTGGTTATTCACATCTTGGTAATTTATTTACTACCTGTATTGTATTTCATGCGATCTATAAATTATTAATAATAAAATTACTTTGTATTATCTGATAAGGGTAACTGAGTTACACAATCAAGATTATCCTCCTGTCTTGACTTAGTATATTACTACTAGAATCTACAGTTTCCGGTGACAACCGCGTCAAGGTACTATCCACAATATTTACAAGATGACCAGACGTTTCGCCCATATTGTGATGTGGCATCCTCAGTGGTTTCTCTGAGACTCCATAGAGAAACCACTCTCAGAGAAACCATGAGGATGCCTCATCACAGTATGGGCGAAACGTCTGGTCATCTTGTAAATATTGTGGATAGTACCTTGACGCGGTTGTCACCGGAAACAGTAGATTCTAGTTACGACACCGGCCGCTTAAGCCTAAGTTCTAAGATTAGAATATTACTAATATAATTTAAATATTATAATCGGAGAACTGCTTTTATTTTTGAATGTAAAAACTACAAAATTTATCTACCTTGTAGTAAAAATTATCAATATAAAAATGTAAGATTATATAAATTTAAATACTATAGCGTACACATATTAACACTATGAAGATACATTATGCCATTGGGATTATCTTTAAAGCCAAGACCATGTCTTATTGGAGGCAATCAAAGCTTTTATTGTCTTAGCTTAGTGGAACTGTTAGTCAAATTAGGGTTTTACTGTCTTCCATTAACATTTCCATGTTTCAGAGCTCTAATGAAATATGCGTTCAATAAAGAAAATTAGTTGTAAAAGAGAGGTCCTTAGGAGGAAAGTTTATGCCAATGATAAGTTTTATATTTTATTATTGTTTAGTTGAAAGTAAATAAATAAGCAAAATAAGCTTAAATCTGTAAAAGATATAAAGGTTCAACAATGTTAAAAACTAGTATAACAATTGGGGTATTTATTTAATGACCGCCTTGTACTAAGTTTTTAAAAATATTAGGAATTTGTGATTTCATACATTACATGAGAGTAAAACTTACGTTACATTACATTTATTTATTAGGCCGATAATAACCTTAGCCCACAATATAAAGACAGAACATTGATCATGATCGTATCTAATGGTGTTCAAAGCGTGGAAATAAATTATTATTTATATGCTTGGAAATAAATATAATTATAAGAAAGAAAGTATTTTAGCTAGTAAGAAGATTCAAACTTTACTAAGGAACATAACTATGTAATTTAAAAGTACAAATCGTACTAAGATATTTACCTGAAAGTATAAACTATTTAATCAATAGAAAGTAAAGAATAGCACCAATGGGCCCAAGAACAATCATGAAGTTCAATACATTGGACTTTAATACATGGGCCCAAGAACTTTATACATTGAATTTATACGTCTGGCATGTCTTAAATGATAAAATTTACTGTATGTAAAACTTAACTACCAGAAATACTTAAGTAGATAATTAATATTGTGTGTTTTTTTTTAATATACATAACTAAACCTCGAAGTACGGAGAAACAAGGTCACACCCAATAGTGCACTAGATGTGTGTTGAGTTAGAAACTTGGGGCATCAAGTAATTAGTATGCAAGTTCCTCTTGCGGATGGCAGCATCACCATCAGTCCATCCCCTTTCCCCTCAAAATCCTCAAGGATGAAAGTAGTAAGTACATCTGCAAATTTAAGAATATGTAAAATAGTGGTAACTTTCTCTGTAGGGTTCACTATGAATGGCACTAAGACCTCTGTTTATTTTATTATATAACTAAATTACACGAAGTAAGGAAAAATAAAAATCCTAGGTAAAATTTAACTAAATATCAAAACGTAACTAATATATTACTAAAACGTAAATTAAGTAAATGGAAAAAGATTGAGATTACTCACAACTCCTCAGTCATACCCCTTCCTATTTAAATATTCCCATCTAACCTAGCCAAAGAGCCAAGGACTAAATTGTCTTCATCCTAAAAATATTACAATTTAAACCGAGCAGACGCTGAGATTGGTTTACTAAACATTACACAGAATATACACTACTTTGTTAACAAAGCCAAACCCTGGCCTTTTCTTACCTAAAATTAGGTAATTTACTTTGATTATTTACATTTTTACTCCCATTTCTATTAAAACATATGTGATGTCATCTTTCTATTTCTTTTTTTATTTACCAATAACGTATTTCAACGTTAAAAAATGAGAATTCCAAGAAGACATAGTTAAATTTCTTAATCTTAAAAGTGGTTAGACATTTATAAATATTGCTAATAATATTTTTATGTGTACAAAACTTTATATTCTAATAAATGGATGTTAATTTTAATTAGATTACTGACGTCTTGTGACACAAAGTGGTTTTAGAGTGCATCCCAGATGCAGGGTTATTACAGTTCAATATTGCAACCTTATCTTTGGTGGTGTATATTGAAGTTCAATTATTAAAATCAATAGATTACAATATATAACTTATAAAACTGAATTTGAAAACGTTTCTCAGCATTCCGTTTAATCTATTTTAAGTATTATACAGTTAATTGGTCGGTAGCGTTGTTGGTTCAATCCCAGCTTCTCAGCTAAAGGTTCTTAGTTCGATCCCAATCAGAGTCAATACATTTTGAGAAGGATGAGCTGATAATCACCGGCTGTTCATTTGTCATTGGGCTATTAATTAATGACACGTTCTAAGGAATAGTCGGTCTTAGTTTGTAACACTGACTACATTTGTTCATCTACACTCATCACACTCATTCGAAATCCATATTCGCCCATATCTTGACGATCGGCGTCTTATGAATAAATAAATTTAAAAAAAAAATTTAATTTTTGAAAGCTATTAAGTTATCCATTTGAAATTAAATTATCTGCATATTTGTTTGCATATTTGGAATGTAGTGTTTTCCTTGTAATCATAGTAATACATGTATGCGCTACTATTGAGTTGTGATAGGGGAAACGATTATAATTCTTCTATCTGTATAATTATTGTTATAGAAGAAAATATAATCGTATATTGAATTAGATAAGTAATATATTGATAGAAAACACCTGTATTAGAGTACTAAACAGACTTATGTTATTCTTTAAATTAGTATTATATTTTAGCAAATAGTTTGTAAGCCAAACAAAACGTTTTAGAAGGTAAAAATATTCAGAGTGTTTTGCCGGGTGCAACAGAAAACCACTCAAGCTTAGAAACCTGCGCTTGATGGTTGTTTAAACTTTTTTGTAGTGTTCTTTGTATTCTTATTTTCAACATGCACCAAAAACTCCTGCATGTACAAGAACAGTTGAAACTTATCTATTTTTAAAGTGAAATCACCTAATCTGGCTACTAAAATGTCTTATTTTTAATAAAAAACATGTACTCCCACATGAAATAAATATAAATACATAAATATTTGGGGGGCCATAAAATAATTAATAATTATAACAAGTGTTTACAATAAAACATTATTCCATACATTGTTACGTGTTATTAATGCATTTGGCTAATCATATACCTAATAGAATAGCACTGTAATTCTGTAACTATTTATCAAGGCATTGTTATCGTAAACAAATTTTTTTTTTGCCTCAAAAATTAAACAAACATAACCAGGCAGTCACTATGCATTCTTATTGAGTATATTTTTTAAAACGTCTAGTTTGTTTTAATTATCTTGAGGCTTACAACATCTCAAAAACTTTATTGCAGTAATTATTATTATATTTTTTAAAACAATATTAGATTTTGTAATTAAGATTATAATTTATATGATGAAAGGGTTATTTTAGTAACACTATTTAAGAAAGTAAACTGTTTATTTACTAAATTATGATATAAATGAAACTAACAGTTAAATTTTATCCAGTATGTGTTACTTTTATAGAGGAATTTTTGGTTTAAAATAATGATACGTAAATGCCTAAATACAAACATAATAGAAGAATATTTATTATAGGTATGTGATTAATTAATAACAATAAATATATCGAACTTTATTGTATCTGATCCACCCGCTAACATTCACCCGCATAGTAAATACTATTTTAATCCCAAAAAGTTGTATATTACATTCAAAACACTGACCAACCTATATAAATTGTTATGCTTTTTGGCAAACATGAAGTTTCATACCCATTTAAAATTATTTTCTTCAAATGTTTACATAAACTAAATCATATATATTTTTGTATTCAGTAGTAAACTTAGTTTATATTATTTTCAATAGATTAGAAACAAAATGAAATTTTGTATTCTTAACATAACACTAAGAGCATTAAGTTGCTTTTTCTTATGAGCAATTAAGTCTTGTAAGATGAAAACGTCCATTTCAGTAAATAAATTTAATAATAATATTAAACAAAGAAAAATAATCTTGGGTTAGCAAAAAAGAAGGTTACTATATGAAAAGTAAGAAACTGTGTCTTGCAAAGATAAGAAACGTCTTCTTTTAAATCTTACCTTGACCGGTCTCTTCATTTTGTCCACTAATGGAGCTGTCCTTATTTTTTCTTCCTTATCTTCTTTTTTATATAAATTGAATGTTTATTTAATTGCTTTCTAAAAGAATTATAAAGAAAAATTTATGAAGGACAATCCTATATATTTTTCGTTATAACTATTCAGTAAAATATTTCAAGTACCCAATTATGTCAGAATATGCGTTTATTTTGGCTAGCTTTCATGTGCAAAAAGAACGTTTTGCATATGAGGTAATATTTATTGTAATAAATAAAGTGATTTCCGATATTTAAAGAGATAATAATTGTACTTTCTTTTATTATTATATCATCATTTTTATACATATAGTTTAATACAATTTTGTTTTTTTCCGTGTTAAATGAAGCCTTAAAAGTGCTTAATTTTATCTCTTTTATTCGAAATATCTCTTAATTTCGAAAAAAAAATAATATTGTAGGCGGTAATTTTACGGGCTTACAATTCATACTAGAAAGGCTGTAAGTGAAGTTTGACCAAGTATTAGTGTAAAGCCTATACTGCTTTCTGAAAATATAGTCCAATTTCCAAGAAAATCAATACCAATTTTACAATTAAAAAATAAAACTACATTACATAACTGAAATCTAATAATAATGTAGTTTAAGGTAATGTTTTCCTATGCAATTATAGGCCTACATATTTTAAATAAGTCTTAAAACACGCCTCTCCTCTGTACATGGATATATGACATTCCACTATTACTCATATATTTCATTGAATATTATAATAACAAGATAATTGTTGTATTTTACTTTATTTTTGTGAGAGTAAATAGTTAAGAAAAGTTAACAAAGAAAGTCCTAACAAATTTACCAAACATTTTAATATTTTTATGATACAATATATTCTGTTTCCTTTATATTAAAACAACTTTAATTTGATTGAGTATGTTATCTTAGAAAATAATATTCTTTATTGTATTATTTTGTGTTGGTAAGTTAATCAATAAAATGAAAGCATCGGTTCTTAGGATAATTTGTTTTTATTTAAGTAAGTAAAAACTTGTTACGTATATTAATATTTCCAAAATTTTCGAAAATATAAAAATAATTATTATACCACAGAAGCTATGAATTTTCATGTTTACTCATCAATGTTATATTAAATTTTAAAATTAAAAGTTTAAACGTGTTTTGAATGGAAATTGACCTAAATATCATGACCAAGTCTGTTATACGTGAACGCATCAAAATTCATATTTTATTTATTGAAATAAAACAATGGAGGAATTTGTTTAATGATACTCGATTCTTTCTTCTAAAAGTACAACAAAAGCTCAATAATATTATCAATCTCCGTTTGACAATTGGATTCAACTGTGGTACCTGTCACCTGTCAACATTAATCTTTCTCTGGGTTCGATGGATGGACTCCGTCTCTATTTTTAGAGTACTGAAATGTGTCTGTATTTCATACTTAATTAAAATGAGATCATTTGAATTATCCGCGAAGATGAGTAAAACAGTATTTGTATATTATTTATAAAATGTTTAGTATTAACAGAAATATTGACTACCTGCTTGTAAATACATTCTTAGCATATTTCACTTGAAAATAATCACCATACCTAAGGACCTCCAGGTGGTGGCTGATCTAGTTTTATCTCTCCAGGGCCAATTACCGGCGGGACCAAGTTTCCTCTTATGCCACTCCTACGGTTTGCAAGCCTCAATAAGCCTAAAGGGCATCCAGACCAAAAAATAATTTATTTAGGTGAAAAAAAAACTACTAAACCTTTCCTGGGATTCTTTTCCCAAAAAAATCATATGAAATCAAACATTTTATTAAACTACATGAGTAAAAATAAAAAAAACCTAAATTTTATTTTATCTAAAGATGAAGTTTCACTAATAAGAGATTTGAAGATCTACGTTTTATTTTTATACCTGTTTAGTTTTATAATAAATTGAATTTCACGTGTATTTAATGAGAATAACAGACCAACAAACATCACGTAAACATTATTTGTTAAAATAATAAATTTTATTGTGTAGGCTCGTTAAGCCCATGGGATTTTCTAAAACCGCAGTTAAAAACTAAATTTCAGGCCACTTTGAAATCTTATTGTTCGTATAACTTGTATAAAATTGATTAAATAGTAATCACGTATTTAAAACATAATTTATTTCAAGCACTATAAACTGCTTACAAGATAACAAATAAACATAACGTATACTGTGTGATGTAATAGGTCTAGTTGCATTTATATAAATTTATTTTAAGTGTGCGTTAGATTAAAATAAGATGCTATTAATATTTATTCATGTATTTTGTATTTAAATTTAATTTTATTCATGCAGAACTCGTAGAATTGTTATTTAAATAGAATATCAAAATTTACGTAAAGTGGAAGCTAAACTCTGCTCAAAATAATCGTCAAAGAATCTAATATTATGCTGGTACTGATTTATTCATAGAATACTTCAAAAAAGACTGCATATGCATAATTGTATCTACTATTTTTTTAAATTATAAATTAGTACTATATATTGTCTTTTTTTAATTACTATATAACACCAATAGAACATTTATGTTCTTATTTCCATTATTTCGTTTAAGGGTTATGTTGAGATACATGTATCTTAAGCACTAGACTCACTGTCCTATTTCTTGAAAGTGACAACTATCAATACAAGTACAATCAAATTAAATTACAAAGTCAGTCATGTTAAACGACAATTGCAATACATATAATATCATAAAATATTTCATGCATTACCTTCCAAATTAGTTATTAGAACTGGTAGTAAGAGTGAGATAGTGACAGTTATAGAAATGTTATAAATTATAATTTTAGCGAACTGTACTTCAATATAGCAAAATATTGTTTTCACATTTGAGCTTTTTTTACTGATAATTGACCTTGGATGTGCAATATTATAAATTTTTTTAACTATTTCAAAAATAAATAAAAATTTTAATAGCATTACTGCAATGAAATGATAAATTTGCTCTATTTATGACATTACAAAACCAGAATTTGTTAAGCTGTCAGTAATAGTGGCAATAATATTATTATTTACTTTAGGCTACACTTATATCTATTGAAGTAAAATGTGTTTTCTTCTCAACTTAAGCCCAAATAAGCCTTGTTTTCGATTCTTCCAAAATAAACAAATCTTACAGAGCCGAAAATATGATGTTCTGACAACAGAGAAAGATTGGATAACACTTATACTTGAAATGATGTTCAATACTTTTAAACATTAGCTCATACTTCCACGTCGTAAAGTGCATGTTTGTTAATCTTCCACTTTGCTAATGGCTGGGCTTAGGGACAGATGGCTCTAAATGCAAATTTAAGCTTACATCGATCAAAACCATGAAATTTAGTCGTCCTGTCTAGCTATAATTTTGACTTTAAAATTAACTGTTTAAATTAAACGTTAGTAGCAATTTTAAAGTATTTTATTATTATACTTCCTTGCATTTAACAACAATGATATGTAAATTTTTTAACTTACTGTAAAAGTGCTGTACATTTTATAATCTAAAAAAATCACAAGGAAAATAAGAAAAATATATGTTTGTGCTGATGTAATAAATTAATTTATTTTGTAATTAAATAATACATCACATTGACTTATCCCTAAAAATTTATCTGATATATAGAAATGAGGAGATAACTATTACCAAGAAAATTTTACCACAACGCACTTCGTATACAAAATTTAATATTTTGAAAAATAGTAGGTAACATAAAGAGGTGAAACATATATGTTTTTGGAACGTACTTTAATGCTTGAAAATTCTGTAAAATAATTATACCGTAAAAGAATTTTAAAATAATTTGTGAGGGTGTTTCATATTACCCACTTTGGCACCAGACATGTACTTTTTCTTTGGTTATCTTTTTGGATAAAATGAGTAATAACCCGAAACTTATTTGTACTATACAATATTTTTATCTAAAAATCATATAAGTAAATTTTTTTCTTAAGCTACTATGAGACATATTACAAATTGTAGGTTAATCAACTTATATATATATTTAACCAAATATAAACACATTTTCAGATTGTAAAATATTATAAAGTCATATTTTAAATAGTGCGTGGCTCCTCGAATAGATATTGCACGTAGGTCAACCAAATAGATATTGCACGTAGGTCAACCAAATAGATATTGCACGTAGGTCAACCAAATAGATATTGCACGTAGGTCAACCAAATAGATATTGCACGTAGGTCAACCAAGTATCAATAATTACATAATAAAATTTATAGAAACAGTCTGGATTCTACTTTATTTCCAAAATAATAACGGCAGAATTAAATAAATGTTTCCTTTTACTAACATCTACTTTCCTGCCAAGAAAACCCTACAACACCATTTCAAGACTTTTCATTTATTAGACACTGTTTCGGGTTGAAGCTCGTACTTACCTAACTACATAACTTATCCGTTTAAACACAATTACGACTTGATAATTCATGTAATTAGTAGTTTTAATGCCTACAAGTACATGTAGTTAAACAGCCCTTATGTACGTATAAGTTAATTATATAATCATATTATTTTATTCATATTTACGGCCTTAAGAAACATGCCCATCATATCAATGTAATTTGGTTCCTTATTTAGTAAACTACGTATAAATGGGACCGTATCTGGATTATTAATTATACTGCAAATTTTAAACCGTGAAAGTACTAAATATATCTAATTATATTAATGACTAAACTATATATTATTTTACCTAAATGAAGAACTTTTTAATCCACTTCAATTCTAACTAAACATACTAGACATTATATTGACGTAAAACGATGTAATATAAAAAAGGAAAACCGCATAATCAGACTGTTTTTGATAGTATATTCTATTTTATTTCCAGCTGTTAGTTTTCAGATATTTTTTAAGTCTTCACGATGACATTTATTTATTATTATGCAATTTTGATTTTTACTCAAGACAAATTTACTTTAATGGATTATTCTATTGAAATGGAAACATTAGAGGTAAGTAAAATATAGTTTAATTTATTTTATTGTTTTGACAAAGATCCTTTACCAGCTATTATCGCTGGTATTGTTGTGTTAATTTTAATATGCTATTATTTATTTGAAATTTTATTGTATGAATATATATTAATATCTTATTTTAATTATATTTATATTGCTATATATTTATTTAAATATATGCTGGTAGACTGATTACTCAAGGATATAGAAGACAAAAATTACCTCCAATCGTTTGTATAAGTTCTTATATCTAATTCTTAAGAATATAGCTCAGTTTATTAGAGCTATTTATTTTTAATTGGAAGGTAGTATAAGGAAAAATTACTTTTTCTATTTTCTGAAAATAGTTTTTTTATTTTTAAGGATTCTTTTGCTAAAACTATTATAAATACACTGATAAAAGTAATGACGTATTTGTATAATCGAAAATTTAAATAAATATGTATTTTAAGGCAGCATATCCTTGCATAAAATGGCGAGTCCTCATAACAGTAGCAGAAAGTCTCTTGACCAGTAACGTTTTACATAATAGTGTTACACATGGCCTATTCAACCTAATTATCTCAAATCCCTTTTGGGATCAGCTTCCTTTAGCCTGTTAACGGCGTTCTCAGTGAGGATTAGTTACTGCTTCGGCTAAACGTTAGAGGAACTTGGCGAAAACAAAAATTAGTTAGTTGCCCAAAACCACTAATTGAACAGTAATGTTGTTTTAACCTATATGAAATACATTCCAATTCAAATATTTCATGTGGAGTATAGTTTTGTGTATCCTGACAATCTACTGTTGAGATATTTGCTTGTCAGGATTTGAAATATTTATCACGTTTAATACAGTTAGTAAAATATACTCCAGTACATTGCAAAAAATATACTAGTAAGTTTTTTACGTTTGTAGTTTTTTAAAAGTGTTTGTTTAGCAATCAAAAATCTTCATACAACGTTTCGTTGCATCATACGTCGATCGTCATTAATATCATAACCTAATTTTATAAACTATGATTTTTATTTTATCACACTACATAAAATATTATTTAATACACCCATGAACTAATCTTAATATTGTGAATGTTATATTTCAGTTTTCATTCTAACTACACGAAAAGAGACATGTTGAAGTAATTCATTTCGTGAAGGTGGAAACTACAAACAAGTGACACCCTACAAGACACTAGTTGGGTAGTTAGTTTACTAAACTTAGGTTATGTGAAGTTTAACGTGATGTGACTTATTAAGCCCCAAAGTTAAGTTGGCAACATGTTTGTTAGTTGAGTTATAAAGTATAACTTTATAGTTCTCATTTTGCATAGTATAAATTACTCACAAGGAGAAATTTGTTACTTGTTAAACATTTTTCTAACGGTGCTGCATATTCCATCTTTCTTTGTTTACGTTCTACTTTTTCCATTTTCCATCTATATAGTTTAAGTTTATTCTTACCAAACCTCAACACGGAAATATGTTAACACAAAACTCGTGTTAAAGCCTTTATTTACTTCCATTTGGAATTATTATACATATTCAACTGAAAAATAGTGTTATTACAGAGAGAATCCAAATGAAGAGATCAAAGTGATCTCTATGACCAACAATGTAGTGGTATAGTAGGATTTGCATCTACTCCAAAACTCACTACAATGTTCTCGTTTCCTTTATTTGATAAATAACTTTTTAATAAAGATTTATTGTTGATATGTGAGTTAATTGTTCATACCTAGAAGTTTATATGGATCTAGATATAAAAATTGAAGATCTATTTAGGATTGTTTTTTCTAAAATATTTGTTTCTTGAATTTCATCTAATTGTTGTTCGAAAGTTATTTGTTAGCTTTGGATGGTTCAAGATTGGTAAACAATATTTGAAGATTTCTAATGCTTCAAGTGTTTAGGGAACAAACACAATGTTTCACCAGGAGTAAAATACCCCTGTCGTCTTTCAGTGTTCCTATACGAGTAACTTAGTCTACATTTAAACATAATTAAAAAAAAATATTATTACTTAATTTTTTTTAAATATTGTTTAAAATAGTATTACTTATGTAAGTTATATAACGACTCTTGAAAATAATACTTTAAATTTCTTAGAATGTTCCTTTTTTTTTATTTATTTAGAAATATTCACCTAATTGTATTGGGTTGACGTTCAAAATACGACATCGGTAAAAACTTTTTATTTTTAATTCGAATAATGATATTATCCGATTTATTGCAACAATTATTAATAAAGTAAGTTAATTGTACTACGATATCAGATTTAACACATTTAACATTATTTTCTGAAATTATATTTGTTATAAGTTATAAAACTACACTAATAAAGGTTATCATTCTAAATCGAAAAGGTAAAAAATTAAATAGATTCAACAACAAAGAAAAAGATAACATTGTTTCAACTAGAAAAATGTTTATTTTGACAACCTTAAAACAGTAGAACTTCCCTAAATAAACAAAATATTTAATATAAATTGAGGATAGTGCTTCTTCTTTAGGCACATGTTTGGCTGCAATTGTATTGCAGAATTTATTTAAGCTAATATATACTGAACTGTTTGACAGGAAAGCAGTTTATAATTTTTTTTTAAGGGGCAGATATTTTAAAGGGTGTCATAGTCTACATTAAAATTTAAATTGTATTAAAGATTCAAAGAACCCTGCAAAACACTAATTAATTAAATTTTATTTAGTTGGGTAACAGAAATTATTTGATCTTTTACCACACTTATAACTATTTTATTAGTAATTTGAACACTTAAATACATTTTATGTTATTATAATTTTTTTTAATAGCTAATCAGTTTAAAAAAGTAAAACGGACGTTGTTACGTGGAGTTTAGCGTTTAGTTTGATGTTTAGCTATCAATAATTGCATCATCCTGTCCCTAAACATATTTCATACTCTTGAGTTCTAGAGCATAAACTGAAAATGAGCTAATCGTGATGGTGACTAAGTGTGCAATTCTTTACTCGTATAATCTTTGTAAATACATTTGGATCACAGTTGCTCTCTTTAATTTATAAGTAAAACTGTATTTGATTTTTCGGAAATCAATAATTAGACCTTTTAATACTTCTAATACATTACAGCCATGAAAAATAATACAGTTCTATTGAAATAGGAGGGTATGTTACTAGTTAAATATAGTTGCCGATAATGTAAAATAACTAGTCGCATAATGGACTCAATTTAGGTAACTATTATGTCTCGTTGATTTATCCCTAGTATTTTTAATATTAAAGTAAACCGATCACTAAAAATGTAAACACTAGTAATTCATATATCCCCTTTAAAGAACTGGAGTCTTGCTGACCCTAGTGAGCTCAGAGTGTACCCTAGAGTTCACAGAAGGACAATGGTTCCAACTCTGTTCAGTTTACGGGAAATTCCTCTAGGGAGGCTGCCGAGTACTTTGCCTGAGAGCAACATCCTGTACTATCAGTTATTTTATTTTTGAATACTCAATAGTACAACTTTAAGTACATACAGGCTGTCTAGCTTCGACTGTCACATATTTTAGAGGATTGTTTGTCAAGTCAATACAAGCAAATAATACCATATAACATGTGTCCAATCTCGATTCGTTTTCTGACTGTGTGTCTATATGTGTTTTTTATAAAATTTAAAAAAACATTTGAAAATATTAAATTTTCATATCAAGGTTGATCTTACAAAGGTATGTCAACGTAATTTAGAAATGCTAAATATCTACAATTATTGGTTTAAAAATGGCAGGTTTTTAAACGTTTTTAAGTCAAATATAACAAAAAATATATTTTTTATCCAAAAATGTTAGGGAACATGCTTTATAGACTACGTTATTCGAAATGGAACGATATGCTAATTTAAAAGATCGGTTAATAGATAACAGAGAAAAAGAATGTTTTGTGACTGTAAGCATTGTTATCTGGTTAACACGTATTCAGATAACAATGCTTTAGTTCACAAAAAAATAAATTTGCTCTCTTATTTATCAAATGATCTATGAAATCGATATATCGTTGAGTTTGGCATAACGTAGTCTATAAATCACGTGTCTTAACATTTTTGGATGAAAAATATAGTTTTTTTATATATGACTTTGTAAATTTTAAACAGCCACCATTTTGAAACCGATAATTTAATATATTTAGCCTTTTTACATAAAATATATCTTTTTAAGTTCAACTTTTATACGAAAATTCAATTTTGTATTCAAACAGTTTTTTAAATATTAAAATGTTTTTAAAAACACATATAGACACACTGACAGAAAACGAATTGAAATAGGACGCATGTTATATAGCATTATTTGCTTGTATTGACCTGACCAACAATCCTCCAAATTATGCGACAGTCCAAGCTGGACACCCTGTATTATTTTATTCTATAATTTACATTTGAATATTTTTTCCTTATTTACCTTAGTTTTGTTTGGTACAGTTTTTGTTATAAGTATTAAAATTAACTTAGTTATATTAGGTAAATATAGGTATTGAAATAAACAAGTTATGTTTACTTAAAAAATAAATAGAGTTCCTTTAATGCCAGGATATTGTCATGTTATAGTGTTTTTCACGATAACTCATTGCCCTTAAACTAATTAACTTAACCACTACAAATATTCTTTTCACACAATTATGACACTTTTTATAGGTTTAACTCAATTAATTACAACTTGACTTTATAACGATATTTAAGAATATTTTGCAACCGATCAGGAAAATGTTTATTGACAGTCACTCAGTCAGTGGCAGAAAATAAGAAAATAGTGACTGCTTAATATATTATAGCTCTAAGCATGCATTACAGAATTTCAGTAACAATATTTCTTGAAGCAATACTTGTAGGTAGCAAAAATCCAATTTAAGTAGCTAATTGAACATTCATAGTGGATCTATTGAATTTATTCATTGGCAATCCACTGGACGGATATGATCCTACTACTGGAACAAAAACATTCAGTCGTTTGTTATTATTTGTTATATACGCTACAGGGTGGACAAAACTATAGAAACGCTTTCACAACTATTGTATAACTTCACTTGTAAAAGTGAAATCTTGTACATGATCATGGTTACAAAGAAGATACTTTTTGACGCCATTAGATACATTTCATCTTTACAGGGGACGGCCCATGAGGAGTTGAACGAAAATCTTCAACGTAAGCCTAGGTCGAGTTTGGTATCAAATTAAATGTATATTTAATATAAATTAATTTCCGCATACTATGTAGAGAATTAAAAGGAAATTAAATGTTTACTCTATACAATTACGTCTAAAACAGCTATAAGAATATAAATAATGGTGTTTATAATGTTAACGAAGTTATAAATCTTTTTAATGTTAGTAATAACATCGACTGATTTAAACTTTAAATATGTTGCAGTATGTGAGGTACTATAAATAAATGTCCATGTTATGATTTTATATATATAGTTCAACCACTATTATTTGGTATTAAAAGTCACATGCCGAGGTTGAAGGATGAGGTGTCATGAGCGCAGCGAATGACGGGATTGGCACGAAAAGTGTGCAGGGGTGTCTTATAGTAAAATATAAAAGTCCTTTAATTATAAAAAAAATTATTAGTCAATTTATTTTTTACTATTTTGAGAACTATTAGTGAAAATCGTGTATTATAACTATTTAATTAATAAAATATGAATATGAAATATATACAGATTTTCACATATTCATATTTTATAGCTACATATATACAATATGTAAAAAAAAAATACAAAGTTCACATAAGAACTTTATAATAATTATTGTTTGCATAGTTTCCTTGTACACCCTCTCACTTTTTACTGTGCTACTATTATCTGGGAGCCTCTTATTAAGCTGGAGAACAATCAAGCGTTGCCAAAGGCACATTGTTACTGTTTGGAGAACTCTGACAAAATAAATAAATGAACTGCTCTAAGGGTGTTCATTTAGGCACCCGGTTGAGTGCTTAAAGGAATTTATTTCTAGATTTAATCATAACCAGAAGAAGAAAAAACTGCGTCACTAACTCATACAACGTGTTCCCCTACCCTCCCTCTCACATATTAGTGGTATCCACTCCCTGACAGATCTCTTATTGATCCTAACATTGACATAACAACTTTTTTTTTAATATGCATTCATAAAAATGATCTAATCTGCAAACATTCTGTAGCATACATTTGAAAGATGTATGCTTAGCTATTTTTTTACGGTTTAACAGCAAAGTGTATTAAATTATAACAAACAAAAATTTAAACAAGTAGGACTATGTTTTTATTTTTTTTCACGGATAAATTGATGTTGGCATAACTGTTACCATTATCAGCTGTTTAAGTCAATTTCTGTCGATACAGCTGTCAGTTGGAAGTTTACTTAAACAGTTGCAATGGTAACAGTTGTGCCAACATCGATTTGTCTGTGACAAAATAGTAACATATGCCAATTTGTTTGGATTTCTGTATGGTATTGTTTAATACATTATGCTGTTAAACCATGAAAAAGGAGAGCTAAGCATATATTTTCCAAATGTATGTTGTAATGTTTGCAGATTAAAAAATTTTTATGGATGCATAGTAAAAAAGTTGTTATCTAAATACTAAGCTCCATAAAGATTTTGACTACGTTGAGCTCTCATTCTACGCTACTAAGAAATATTTTAAAAACATTCTAGGTTAAAAAAGTTTTAAAATTAATATTTATACCTAAAACAATTATAAAGTACAGGGTGTTCGGTTATTGGTTGTAAAATGAGTTCTCTTATGAAAATCATTAAAAATCGGACATTCGGCTACTTATCACTAATTAAAATTTAGTGTGAGATGCAATGAAACTTATGTACTATTTTTTTAATTATGTATAAAGAAAAAAAATACTTCGCTATACATGTTTCCAGTCTATAGAATCAAGAATATCGCATTGAATATCCCCTGAAACTGTTTTTATAGTTGTTTTTTAATATATATATATATATATATATATATATATATATATATAATGAGATTTTGTTTTTTAAAGTTATTTTGATTTGTTAATGTTAAAAAGAGTAAATCTAGCTAAAATACAATTTATATGTAATATAAAGCCTTTGGCATAACTTTCTGTCAGATATGAAAAAAAGATGAATAATTTTTATGTTAAGAGTTAAAGATTTTACAATATATGAGTGTGTGTGTGTGTGTGTGTGTGTGTGTGTGTGTGTGTGTGTGTGTGTGTGTGTGTGTGTGTGTGTGTGTGTGTGTGTGTGTGTGTGTGTGTGTGTGTGTGTGTGTGTGTGTGTGTGTGTGTGTGTGTGTGTACAGGGTGTCCCTAAACTCTCTGAGGATATGTTTAGGTATTTATTTTGGGTCAAAAAAGACGTAATATCATGTTTAAAAACTCCAAATCACCTTCGGTACCTGTACAGCTGCCATTTTGTATTTTTTACAACTTATTTTTTTTATTTTTAAAACTATTGAGTTAAAATTTGGTATACACAATAATAAAACCATTTTCTTATAGGTTATAGGTGTTTTATTAGAATTGTTTTGTGGAAATCAAATGTATCACCTAAATTCATTTGTGGTTTTCAATGTTAAGATACAAAAAATTTAATGTTTGAAATAATAGTTATAAAGTTAAAAACAAATGTAAAAACATGCATGTAGTATATTATTGAACTACCAAAGGTTATATTTTTGTTCAAAAATACTGCTTAGTTAAATTTTCTGTTAAGTTCCGTAATAATAGATATTTATTGGAACTATAAAACGTAGAGGTTTTACAATAAACGTAGTGTCATGTAAAATAATTATAACTTCTTGTTTATTGAGAAATGAATCAACTCTAGTGCCTCATTTTTTACGCAGAAACAATAAACTCTAATATGGCCCCGTCACAGGAACAAACTTGAGTATAACCCAAATTACCTCAGACATGATTTAAGTCCTGCTGCAAGACTTCTCTTCCTTTACCACTTGGGTTTTTTCAAATAAGAATAATATATTGATACATATTACTAATGTATCAACATGTCAATACATACTAATTGCAACCTATAAAAAAAATCTTTCTGAAGTCGACATTTTATTAATTTTTAATTTTATCTATATCATATTGCTTACTATTTATGTGATATTATGGTAATAATGAATTGTTAAAATGCCTGGACTATTAAAAAACATAGTAAAATTGGATTTAAGTGTTAGTGAGGACTTTACAGTCCTAACTTCACCCCTTTAATAACGGCACTTGCATTTTTTCATTTCATTTAATTTAAAATCTACTTAAAATATTGTAGTACAATGATAAACATATTAATTAGTAAAAGAAAAATTTAATAACTAACTAAAAAGACGAAACAATTGTCACCAATATCAATTAAATGAGCCCTTTGTTGAATGAGGTGATTTCATTAAAAAATAATACTTTGAGTTGTATTACCATTTCTTACTTTTAAGCCAATTTCCAACCAAATAATTTAATTATTATTTATAATTTATTCTGTAGGGTTAGTAATTTACATATAAACTAGGGATTAATATCCTATAATCAGTTTTTAGACGTTGACACAACTTATGTTTATTTTTAGGAAAATACGAATCTTGTATGAGTGTAGAATGAGTCTGGATGTGCATTTTGGTTACCAAGTAAATTTCTCTTTAGCTAATAAAGGTATATTTATTGGTATTCCAAAAAGCCAGCACATCTAAAGGATCTACAGATTAAGGTGGAATGATATTCAGCTAATTTAATAACCTGATATTCAACTTTCATTTTAACACAACCTGCGGAAACTGATTACTCGACATCATGGACACTCCAGACTTCTCTAGAGTGGACGTCATGTCGGTATCAATAGGACCAATCGAATAACCTATCACCTTCAACCTAGAATCACTTTGTCCCCAAGTAGCTGGTTTACAGCACTGCACCAAATGTACTGTCTAGATGATAGTTAAATTATCTACATATTATATAACCTATAAAGAATGTTTTTAACAGCGTATTTATTTGAATATTCGTTCTTCTCTATATTAAAGTTATTAATATTCACTTATTAGTGCTGTGCCTAGTTATTTTTTTTTATTTATTTATTTTTTTTTTTTTAAGGAGAGGCTGAACTCCTCCTTAACCTTACTAGTAGTTATGGAGAAGGAAGTGACATAGTCCATTGTTTGTTGTAAATTATTTGGTGACGTTTGTCTTTTGTTGGGGTTTTTTTAGCAGCTACTTGGATTGTGCCCATTCCTCATAGACTATTGATATGTACGAGGAAATTATTCAGACATAGTAAGGGGGTAAATCAGTACAGTAGAAGGTCAATACTGCTTCAGTCTAGGCCGGATTTGAACCAGCGCTATCTCTAAACCAAGCTCAAAGTCCTGACGTCTTAGACCACTCGGCCACCGGCTCGCCCCAAATGTACATGAATGGAACTGTAGGAGGGTCGATTTCTCTGGACATGAAACATTACACCTAGTGTTGGAGGGTGAGTGGGTGAGTTATCCGTAAACGTACAATGGTATTAGCTCGTATTTATCATTAACAAAATTTAATATTTAGTTGGTGTTGTATTATAAACAACAACTACCTAATTTTAGAAAAAAAAGTGTGGTTTTTAATTGGGTATCTTGGTTTATTTAGTAAAAATGTAGATGTATATTTAGGTAATAAACACATATATAACAAGTATATTTATAAGTGGTTCATTGGTATCAGTTTTTAAATATCAGATTCCTAATTCTATGTTGTGAAATAAAAAAATAGATAATGTATTAATCGTATGGATTTTAAATAGAATGTATGATGTATTTATATTTAATTGAAAAAAATTACAGACACGCACATAAATTAGCATATAATGGAAATTTTAACTGAGTTTAATTTTAGTTCATGAATATTTTAAATACTAAGAACATTTCATAAATATATCACTGAAAAGAATATCACTTATTTACTTTGTTGAGTTAAAAACGAGATATATTCCACGAGGAGTGTGCTTCAACTAACTACGTTTCCCAATAAATTAGTTCCGTTTTATTTCTACACTTTCCAACCGTTCCGTTTATATTATGAGACATTAATTAAGTAATTTTCATCTTAACCATAAATAATTTTAATTAATATGACCAATTCCTGCATCATATGTTCAAGAATATTTTGTAAAATTGTGTTTTTAATTATTATTACATTATAATGAGTTTAATGAACGGTTGTAACATAAATATACATTTACAATTAATACATAATATCCTGCCAACACACATTCATTATATTTAAACATATTTTAAATGTTATTTTACATTATTGAATAGGAAGGGAATCTTTTTCATACCTACTAACTCATAAAATTATTTTAACTTGTTTAGATTTTTTAATTTTTACTTTATTAATACTTATAATATAAAAACATAACTCAATGTGTTTCAGACTATAATAATGCCAGGTATACGAATTAAGAATAGATTTTTCTTATTGTTTACACAACATTTTGAAATAAATTGTGTATTGAAATTAGAACCACCAGAAAAATAAAATAATAAATCACTCTCAATTACATAGTGAAATATTGTAAATAGATTTATACAACTTTTAACAAATTCATTTAATTTAAAAGTGATCGAATATAATTAATTTCCTGATCGTAAATATACGATTAATGAGTTAGGAATCAATAAAGGCTAAATTGGCTACTTTAGGTAACCAAATATCCCTAGTATTTTGAGTTTTTAGCACTCTAAACACTAATTACCTGTAACAAGACAAACTATTTTTAACGGAAAAATTATTTTCAATTGAATACCATATAATAGTCAATCAATACATAGATTAGAACATATTTTTTTCTACCAAGCAGTTTCCTTAAATTCCGAAATATTAAAGTTAATACGAGAGATGTATTTGGTGGAATAAATTTGATGTAATAAGTTGCATCATTACTTTTTGTGCATGTTTGTCGATACTATTCTGAAACAGTTAGTTGTGTGTTTTTTGTAGGAGTGTTATATGATAACTGTTAGTTATGTGTGTATGTCAGGTGGGAGGGTTATATGAGCACTGTTAGTTATGTGTGTATGTCAGGTGGGTGGGTTATATGAGCACTGTTAGTTATGTGTGTATGTCAGGTGGGAGAGTTGTATGAGCACCGTTAGTTATGTGTGAATGTCAAGTGGGAGGGTTATCTGAGCACTGTTAGTAATGTGTGTATGTTAGGTGGGAGGGTTATATGAGCACCTTTAGTTATGTGTGTATGTCAGGTGGGAGGGTTATATGAGCACCTTTAGTTACGTGTGTATGTCAGGTTGGAGGGTTATATGAGCACTGTTAGTTATGTGTGTATGTCAGGTTGGAGAGTTATATGAGCACTGTTAGTTATGTGTGTATGTCAGGTGGGAGGGTTATATGAGCACTGTTAGTTAGTGTATGTCAGGTTGGAGGGTTATATGAGCACTGTTAGTTATGTGTGTAAGTCAGGTTGGAGGGTTATATGAGTACTGTTAGTTATGTGTGTATGTCAGGTTGGAGGGTTATATGAGCAATGTTAGTTATGTGTGTATGTCAGGTAGGAGGGTTATATGAGCACTGTTAGTTATGTGTGTATGTCAGGTGGGAGGGTTATATGAGCACTGTTAGTTATGTGTGTATGTCAGGTGGGAGGGTTATATGAGCACTGTTAGTTATGTGTGTATGTCAGGTAGGAGGGTTATATGAGCACTGTTAGTTATGTGTGTATGTCAGGTAGGAGGGTTATATGAGCACTGTTAGTTAGTGTATGTCAGGTTGGAGGGTTATATGAGCACTGTTAGTAATGTGTGTATGTTAGGTTGGAGGGTTATATGAGCACTCTTTATTATGTTTGTATGTTAGGTTGGAGGGTTATATGAGCACTGTTAGTTATGTGTGTAAGTCAGGTTAGAGGGTTATATGAGCACTATTAGTTATGTGTGTAAGTCAGGTTGGAGGGTTATATGAGCACTGTTAGTTATGTGTGTATGTCAGGTTGGAGGGTTATATGAGCAATGTTAGTTATGTGTGTATGTCAGGTTGGAGGGTTATACGAGCACTGTTAGTTATGTGTGTATGTCAGGTGGGAGGGTTATATGAGCACTGTTTGTTATGTGTGTATGTCAGGTGGGAGGGATATATGAGCACTGTTAGTTATGTGTGTATGTCAGGTGGGAGGGTTATATAAGCACTGTTTGTTATGTGTGTATGTCAGGTGGGTGGGTTATATGAGCACTGTTAGTTATGTGTGTATGTCAGGTAGGAGGGTTATATGAGCACTGTTAGTTATGTGTGTATGTCAGGTGGGAGGGTTATATGAGCACTGTTAGTTAGTGTATGTCAGGTTGGAGGTTTATATGAGCACTGTTAGTAATGTGTGTATGTTAGGTTGGAGGGTTATATGAGCACCACTCCTTATTATGTTTGTATGTTAGGTTGGAGGGTTATATGAGCACTGTTAGTTATGTGTGTAAGTCAGGTTGAGGGTTATATGAGCACTATTAGTTATGTGTGTAAGTCAGGTTGGAGGGTTATATGAGCACTGTTAGTTATGTGTGTATGTCAGGTTGGAGGGTTGTATGAGCAATATTAGTTATGTGTGTATGTCAGGTTGGAGGGTTATATGAGCACTGTTAGTTATGTGTGTATGTCAGGTGGGAGGTTTATATGAGCACTGTTAGTTATGTGTGTATGTCAGGTGGGAGGGATATATGAGCACTGTTAGTTATGTGTGTATGTCAGGTGGGAGGGTTATATAAGCAATGTTAGTTATGTGTGTATGTCAGGTTGGAGGGTTATATGAGCACTGTTAGTTATGTGTGTATGTCAGGTGGGAGGGTTATATGAGCACTGTTTGTTATGTGTGTATGTCAGGTTGGAGGGTTAAATGAGCACTGTTAGTTATGTATGTATGTCAGGTGGGAGGGTTGTATGAGCACTGTTAGTTATGTATGTATGTCAGGTGGGAGGGTTGCATGAGCACTGTTAGTTATGTGTGTATGTCAGGTAAGAGGGTTATATGAGCACTGTTAGTTATGTGTGTATGTCAGGTTGGAGGGTTATATGAGCACTGTTAATTATGTATGTATGTCAGGTGGGAGGGTTGTATGAGCACTGTTAGTTATGTGTGTATGTCAGGTTGGAGGGTTATATTAGCACTGTTAGTTATGTATGTATGTCAGGTTGGAGGGTTATATGAGCACTGTTAGTTATGTATGTATGTCAGGTGGGAGGGTTATATGAGCACTGTTAGTTATGTATGTATGATAGGTGGGAGGGTTGTATGAGCACTGTTTGTTATGTGTATATGTCAGGTGGGAGGGATATATGAGCACTGTTAGTTATGTGTGTATGTCAGGTGGGAGGGTTATATGAGCACTGTTAGTTATGTGTATATGTCAGGTTTGAGGGTTAATTTACTACGAGTGTAACTTATTGTAGTAATACAATAGAAAAAATACAAAGAAAAAGACTACGGAATATATCCTTTACGTATTACTTGATTTGAAACACTAATAAAATCCTTTCTTTTTTAATAAATGGGATGAAGTGATTGTTTTATTATAAATAAATGTAAAGTATACCTCCATTTTAAATAAATATCATAGTTCAAACCAGTGATATTCATTTTTTGCGTATTATCTTATACGTATATAATATACATTAATCAAAGTACATACATTTTAATTAATGTATATTGTACTTGGCAAGAGAAGTCCACTGCCAATTTTAGTAATTTTTTATAAAATGATCACAATGATAGTAAAAAGGTTCACTTTCAGTAAATTATCAAACGTAGTACATTGTTACTGTATCGAACGTTATTCTTTAATTGATTATTTTGATGTATTGAAAGTAAACTATTTTGTTACGTATACTTTCATTGTTTAGTTTATAATATAATAATAGAGAACTCTGTTCTAATTAAAAATTATGAGATAGTTAAATATAAATTATTTGTTTTTTCGATTAAACATTTGTAATTAATATTTCTTATAAAGAATGATTTACTTACGACTTGGACACGTCAGACGTAATACAGCATTGATCTCAAATTAAAATAGTTGTATAATTATAGATGATGTAGAAGAAATTCTACAATATTTTTATTGTTCTTCAAAGTGTTATATTTTTATATAAAACACAATAATTTCATGACAATACGTAAGTATTTATAGTAAGTATCTAGAACAATAATGCTGTCGTTTCAATTTTTTTTTTTTTATGTAAGTTGAAATCACAGGGTGAACAAATATTTCTATATAAAAAATTTCTTGAATCCAAGTTTTATTAAAGTAGTATTTTCAGAAATGAGATTTAAATTATTCTGAAGATCTTTTATAAACCTGAATCACCTAGTATTGGTAATCAAATACAAATATGTATATGTAATATTCATTATTCATACAGTTGGGATTTATTTACTTATCTACATTGTTATTCATATATGAAGGATAACAGAAGTAAGAATAAAGATTGTGACTTAATTAACATTGTTTGTTTGAACCGTTCATGCAGTGAAGGTGAGGGAGACGTTGTCGGCCCACTGCTTCCTGTTATAGCGTGATAAATCCTATATCAAAGACCATTTATAGAGAAAATATTACCATGAATTAACGTAAATAAATATTAAAGTATTTAAATTTATTCACCATAAACGTTTAATTTACTATTCAAGCTTTTTTCATCGGAATGGTGGAGTCACTTATTAAAGTTTTTTCGGCCTTACCGAGGAAGTTCTTATAATTTTTAAGATATAGCCCATAGGCTTCCAAGATTAAGGGCAACATCGTTATAAATATAAAGCTGGCGGATATTCTTACCTATCTGTAAGTATGTAGACGAGAATATGTTTGTGAAGCATTGTCAAATAATATACCCGGAAATTGTCAATATTTTGACACAACACATTATTTAGCATCGATCTGTTATACCTTAATGAATATCCAGACTTGACATGAGCGCCTTTAGTGGCATTTCGGTTTAGCTGTGCATTGCAGTGTTACCAAGAAAACTGCGTTTGTCATATAACATATATTATTGCTTTTGGAACATATCCACTTGAATTATTGGTTAAAAATTCAAACGAGATATTTTTAATATATGATTAATACAACTTATGAAAAACAAATATAGGACCTTTTTCGTTAATTCACCACCACTATTTTGCTTACGTTATGTTAGGTTTGGTTAGGTTATATTAGGTTATATTGGGTTTGGTTAGGCTATGTTTGGTTTAGTTATGTTATGTTAGGTTTGGTTAGGTTATGCTAGGTTATATTAGGTTTGTTTTTGGGTTGTGTTAGGTTTAGTTAGGTTTTATTAGGTTTGGTTAGGTTTTGTTAGGTTTGGTTAGGATACATTTGGTTTAGTTATGTAATGTTAGGTTTGGTTAGGTTATATTACGTTTGTTTAGGTTATGTTAGGATTGGTTAGGATACGTTTGGTTTAGTTATGTAATGTTAGGTTTGGTTAGGTTATATTACGTTTGTTTAGGTTATGTTGGGTTTGGTTAGGATACGTTTGGTTTAGTTATGTAATGTTAGGTTTGGTTAGGTTATATTACGTTTGTTTAGGTTATTTTAGGTTTGGTTAGGATACGTTTGGTTTAGTTATGTAATAATAGGTTTTGTTAGGTTATATTACGTTTGTTTAGGTTATGTTAGGTTTGGTTAGGATACGTTTGGTTTAGTTATTTAATGTTAGGATTTACCATCAAACAGTCAAAGATAATAGTAATATTATTCACTTTAAAATGTACAGTATCAAACACGTGAATTACGAAACAGTTATTTTTGGGAAACAGAAACGGGCAACAAAGGAAAACGTAACTTTATTTTTATATCTGTTTTGTAGCTGGCTTACATCGTCACAACCTTGGCCCCTGGCATTCCCAAACTCCACTAAGTTTCAGCAGTTTGTTGTAAGAGCACTTTGAAGTCAAGTGGGGGCATTCAATGTGGCTCTTTGATATGCCACTTCCCGAATGGCTTCCTCTGTATAAACCAAAAGATTCATAGTCCATCTATAGTCTATAGAGCATTATATACCCCGGTTAAACTAATTATGTACTTTGGAGGTACAGAAATAACGTGCGTGATACAATTTCTAGCTGTTACTAAAACACGAAGTAAAGAGCCCTGACATTACGTTCTGATAGTACACCGCTACGTATTCTTAGTTCACACAGAATAAATTACCTAAAATCTCCTTTATCAGTTAGTAGTTTTATAGAAACTAAGGTAAAACTAATCAATCACTTTCTATAACACTTCTAAGCCTTATCTGGTTCTACCCCTATATATTTATTTTCAAATATCTTCTCATTTTACTAGCAAGGTTTATATGTTGCATTTATTTTTTCACTCTAATGGATTTGTAATTTAATCAATGATAATTTGTTAAGTGGTCATCCAATTTGATTTATATTGCATCTATTATAAAAACAATATATTTTTCAATATCAATAAATGCATATCATATGGTTTATTTAAAAAACATCAAAACAATGAATCTTTAATTAGCTAAACTGCCTGCTGTAAGACCTTATTTTCAGGAAGTAAAAATTTGTATGATTTATTTAATACCAGGCATATTAAATTATTGGAAGTACTCTATAGACCTTCCAATTTATTTTACTGTAAAAAATATATATAATTTAACATATTGAGCAAACAAACTTAATTTATTATTTTGGAATACATTTAATTGTAGAATTTTTAAAATTATATAAATTAATTCATTGAGTAATGTTCGCGATAGTTAGGATTGAATTAATTATATATTTAAATGTTGTTTGTTATGTCGGTACTTTTTAAGTTTTGGAAATGTGGGATTTAGAGCCAGGTACGTTGATTCATCTAAAATATAAACGACACAGGTTTAAAATTATTTGATACTAAAAATTTGAGGAAAATAATTTAAAGTTTTTGGATAATAATTGCTGAGTTAATTTTCTTTTAGAGTAACTAACCTATAATACGTTCGCATTCACCTTGTTTGCCCAGTGGGAAATATTCGCTACATAAATGCGGACGAATGGAAACTTGTGTGGGGATGATCAGTCATGTTCTCGTAGTATAGTCATCGGCTACGACGTGATATCAAGATCTGCGTGTACTCTTAGCTCCGATAAAGCTGGTCAAAGAGGTTTATCAGCGCGATGTTTTGATGGATGAGCTATAGTAGAGCTACGCTAGATCGTGATGGACCGACCTTAGATAAACCAGTTATTTTAAATTACTTATATCTGTACATATGCCAGCTACTATATAAAGATACCCATCGAATGTCTGTATTCTATTAAAATCCGTTTGGGTCTATGTAATGCTTTAATTAAATTTATTTTTAACAAAGGATTAAATTTCGTTATTGTTAATATATTTGAAATATAAAAAAACCTATCCAGATGCATTCGAATACATAGAACAATTAGACAAGTACACTGTTATCTATATAAAAATACACATAATTAAGTATTAATACTTTTACTTAAAATTAACAACAACAAAAATTAGGAAATTTTTAACAATACATTTACACTTTTGATATACAAACCAATACATAGAAAATGATAGTCTGAAATTTTAAATCTTATTTATACATAATATTTTAATAAACAATTTATCCAAACAACAATGTATTACAATCACTAATATTATCAAATTACACTGAACATAATTGAGTACATACATTATGAACCATCTAAAAGCAAAACCAATCAATAAACCACTCAGAAATATATATGTTTGGTTTATATCACCCAGAAGCCACTTGTATCGATGGATTACTCACATGTGTCGAGTTTTGGTATCGATGGATTAGTCGCATGTCTCGAGTGTTGGTATAGATAATGTAACATTATCTCTCTTGTAATTGATTGTTCAGTTAACAATATATTTACTGATTATTTAATATGATACAAATAGTGAGGTTATGGTTATTAAGCACTCTTAACCCCAAATAGAAAACAAGAGGCTAAATATTATATGTATACTAAAAATAAATTTCAATTATTTAAACTTTAATTTATTTATATATTTATTCAAAATGAAAATATTATTCAAAAAGGTTATTTTTTTTCTTTCTAGCAAATGGATTTACTAAAGAACAAAAATATACTGTACATTATGTCAAATATTTCTCTTATAATATTTTATAAAATCAATTCTTGTAAGTATAAATACTTGTTTGTGAAAAATAATGTTATCACATATAATTTTAACATTCTTAAATAAACAGAACATAAGTGAAAGAAATAAAAGGAAATTATTTTTAAATAAGCAAAACATATACAATTACTAGCTGTACCCGCCCGCTTCACCGGTCATAATATTGATTTTAAATATATAATCAAAATGTATAGCAAGTTTTCAGTTTACACTGTATCCAATTTAGAACAGCTGATTTTATGTATAGTTAAATTAATACCACTGCACTCAATATTTTTAGTTTTGAAAGTTTAGCCTACCACAATTTTATCCAGTTTGTTTTTATTTAACAGCTATCAAATAAATAAATCAAGTAATATAGTTCTATAAGAATACTATGGGAATTTTGGAGGTCAGTGGGACAGAGTCCTGCAGTCGGAGAGGAAAATCCTTTCTTAGCGAGCCTCTAAGGGCGAAGATAAACCTATGTGTACAATTTCAACTCAATTGGACGTATAGTTTTGGAGAAATTGTAATGAGTGGTAAATGGCTTTTATATGTATACTAGCTGTACCCGCCCGCTTAGCCGGTCATAATATTGAATTTGATTTAGAACCTAATAGCTGAAAGAATTCGAGCATTTTTGCTTCTTCTACCAATATTAGATTTTTTAGGAGGCATGTCATGAAAATTAAACTGCAAAACAAATAATTATTAATTTTTTATTTTCACGTTTAACCACATGTTTTAATTACCGAGGAAAAAAGGTTAACACCAAATACAAATCACCTGATCAAGTAAAAGTAGTGTGTGCTACACTCTCAAGGTGAAATGTAGAACTACAATAAATCAAAACATATACAGTACTATTGTTGTGAGAACTTCAATCTGCTTATGGCATGTGAAACTACATTAAACCACACAGTCATATGTTTTTTGTAAACAATTCAGATTCTCCATTTGAATAACATGGGATCTTTAGGAGCCCGTGGGGCGGGACCCTGTGGACGGATCTGCATCAAATTTCACAGAAATCATCTCGGGAGTATACAGAACAACATCCTAAATTTTCATGGCAATCGGTTGGATGGTTTGGCAGCGCAGAAACTTCAAACATATATATCGAACATATATATACACAAACATCCTCTTTTATAAATATAGATAGATTGGAACGTTATAGGCGAGTAAAATATTTGTTTACAACGTTAACGTGTACCCCAAAATGGACCGAAATTGGAGCTGTACTAAGAGATGTAAACTATAAACATGACATTTTATTTTTAAAATACTAATAACATCTCATAAGACAATCTTTGCAGTAAAATGAATACTCAAGAAAGTTATCAGTTGAACTCATTTGATATGTGAATAAAATTGCATAGTTATATGAATTTTGTAAATACAATACAGTGTTTCGTAACAATAAAGAGAAAAGCTCAGCGCCTGCAAACTAACCGATACTCTACCTGTCATACATTGTTGGCACGAGACTAGGCGCCGGGAGCGAGGAGGGGAAGGCCGTGACCTTGCTTGGAATGCGGAAATCTGGTAACTAGGTCATCAGGCCGATGTTTATCGCAGACCAGGCGTCAGGGAGGGGGAAGGCCGCGACCTTGCTTGGAATGCGGAAATCTCATAACTAGGTTATCAGGCCGATAGTTATCAGTCGTTTAAATAGTTTAAAGGGATTTAAATGTCCGCGCTCCACTATAGCTCAAAGTAATGAGCTGTTGTAATTTGAATGATGTTTCTTTCTGATTATACGACTCTGCTGGTCACTCCGACTTTGCCAAAACGACTTAATTATGTTCCCTACTTTGTACCAAAAGTGTATGTGAAGATAGTCTGACCAATAGGGGGAATATGTCACCTCTTATTATTCTAGATTCCTTTAGCGGCTTTAGCATCTATAAAATGCTTGATAGAATGAGAAAACTAACAATTCACTGTCACTTGTTAGTGAAGATGTGATTTGACACTAGCTGCTATGCCTAAGATACACATTTATAGTCCTATTATAAAATAAAAAAATTTTTTAAACAATCTGTCTTGATTGAGTGAGCTTCATTAAAAAAAGGTTGTTTTTGTCTATGGGTTTTTCTATAATGATGGAAGGCTTAACATTAAAACCTCATATTACAGAAAATATACATGAGTCTAGTGAATACTTAAATTTTCATAAAACTTTTAAAATCATGTAAAGCAAGGGATTGAACAAGAAAGTTTTATAACAGCCTTCAACATTTCATTAATTATATAAGTCATTAATCAAGAAATAAGACATGTATTTTATTAATTAAAAACAATGACTATCTATTGAAAGATATAATAAAATCAAAACTAAGACGAAATAAAATAATTGTACTACTAATATTAAATATATCAACGAATTGAGGCCTACTATCACAGTTGTCATACCTTATACTAAACGAAAATCTAACAAATAAATCAGAGGAATAAACGAAACAGTCAATATACTAAGTTTATTTATGACCAATTTATATTTAAAATGTACTTATAAAATATAAAGCAACTAATAAATATAGGAACAAAAATTTTTGTGGTCGAACTCTCGGGAGAATTACTTCTGGACACAAGTCTCCTTGGGCCAGTATTGCTTCTAGACCAAGTTCTGGAAGTTTAGAATCTGTCGTATTATAACTTACTTCACAAGTAATAGGCGTGTGTTGTGTCTTAAGTATTTTGTTTATCAGTGTCAAGTGCAAACGCCACGGAGAGCAGCTCAGCTGATATCAACATGCATTTTTGCTGGACTCTGATAAGAAACCTGTTTGTATTATGTTGTCCTCTGACCACATTACTTGCAATAGTGGTCAGTTAACTCTAAGCTGTTTTTCTATTTTTATTATTGAACATTTAATAGGGAATAAATCCCCTATTAGTCGTACTACACAATTATGCTACATAAACTTTGACTAATTGGGATTGGAAGCAGGTTATAGCTTTTTTATTGAAGAATACTTTAAAAATAGATATATGTATGTTGATATAGGAAATTGTGTAAGCTCTCCAATAAAACAAACATGTGGATTAATTCAAGGCAGTATACTGGCTCCCATTTTGTTTAACATCTACCTACATTAATGATTTGCCTAGTGTAAAATATAACAGCAAATTGCTCCATTATGCAGATGATAATGTGTTATACTTGTCTCATTATGACATGGCTTTGGTCCAACTATTCATACAACGAGATTTAAATATAGCAGATAAGTATATCTTCAATAATACAATCATGGCCAAAAGCCTCAAGATAGACATGACATCGTAGCTCGAGTATTTCATTTGAAAGTAAGAAAGTTTATTAATCTTTTAACAAAAGGTTCCATTTTTGGCCAAAGTACACAATACGCGTACATGTGTTACGCAAAATGTATAAATACACATTGATAATACTAAAAATACATCTCTTTTAATGTAACTACGTAGGAGGCAACAAAAAATATTGAACGAAATGAACATCGAGCACAACAGTTTTATTTTACAGTAAAACACTGTAAGCCTACTTTGAGAGGGATCAAAGGAGGGCAATTGTGGCTGTATGCAAATTAATATTGTAACCTTGCTATTTAAATTAGATTTTTCTTGTCGTTTACAAACTTTCACTGTCTAAAAAAATCTGAGAGTGTATTTTTAGAGGCCGTAAAGTACGGCAAAACTCTAAATCAACAAAATAGCAGGGTTCTCGCCATGTTTAGCCAGGTCGAATGAACTGGCTATACGTGTGTTAAATTTAAATTAAAAATTTTCCGATTGAAATTAGTTTGTTTTCTTAGATAAAAAAATGTCAAAGTCTAGAGAAACCTATAGGTCTACATTTAGAGGGCACAAAGTACTATATTTGACTCTGAACCAATAAAATATAGTGTTTCTCGCCATGTTTAGCCATGTTCTATGATCTGGCTATGCATGCTTTAAAACTAAATTGTTAATTTTCCGATTGAAAACAGATTGTTCTCCTAGATAACAAAGTTTTACAGTCTAGAAAATTCTGTAAGTCTACTCTTAGAGGCCGTAAATTAACAAATTTGATTTACACGCACAATTGAAAATATAACTCTACCTAAGGATGAAGGAGGTGAGACAGACCAAAAAGCCATAGGGCCAAAGTTGTAGATCGTCTAAAATCAGGTACAGAAAATGGTGTTAGTTTGCTGTAGAACCGTTCATTTAGCCGCTACAGTTCAATTAGAGAAACGCTGTTTTTGGAATTTAAAATTTTAGGCACTAAAAAGACTGCCATCTTCGATTTACTAAGAATTTTTCAAAATCCTTTCTTATTGCCCATACAAAACATAAGACCATTGACTCTACAAAATGTCAGTTTCGTAGGCTTAGTACTTTTTTAGTTACAGATATGAGTGAGTGAGTCAGTAGTATTTGCCTTTTATAAGTATAGATATAAAGTAAGTAAACAGATATTCTTAAAATAAATAAAATAAAAAAATAATAACACATAAAACAATTTCATATAATGACAAGTAGGATACTGATAAAATATTACTAGCAGGAACAAAAAATAAGAATTAATAATCGGTACATTACTTAGTAAAATTATATCAATATTAAAACCGTTTAGCTACATGTAGTTCAACTATAAAACCTTCACTAATCTTCTTACACCCTCTTTGAATTGTAATTTAACAGTAAAATAAGGAATATACTTTTGATATGTTCACTGTAAAGAGAAAAGGTGATATTCCTTATGAATGAATATTTTTTAATTCCTAAAGACATTGACTTGTTAGCAGCAACGTGCTTCGTACTTTGATGAACTCATGCTTGAGCTAAACAGTTATTTTTAGGTACAAATCCATATATTTAATATATTTGAATCCATAGCCAATAATGAAACTTGTATTATTTGCTTTTTATAATCATACTGGCTGTACCCGCCCACTTCTCCGGTCATAATATTGAGTTTTGATTGTATCATTGAAATGTGCAGCAACCTTTCAGTTTACATAGTATCCAATTTACAACAGCTAATGTTTTGTGTAGTTTACTACTGTACTAAATTATTTTTAATTTTGAAAGTTTTGCCTACCACAATTTTATTATATTTGTTTTTATTTAACTGCTGTTAATCAAATAAATCAATCAATTAATATAGCTTCACAAGAAATCAAAACATAAAAATATAAACAGTATAATTTTGACATATTCAAAACCCACAGCTGATATTCTTTTTATATTTGACTTATTAAACCTTCATGCATCTTGCTATTTGATTAACATTGAAACTTTAGAAGTCCAAGGGATGGAGCCCTGAGGGATTAAAGAAACGGGAATAGGATAAAAACCTTCCCTGGGGTAAATAGAACAACTTCCCCAAGTTTCATGGCGATCGGCTGGACGGTTTGGTAGCGCATACAGGATAGACAGACAAACAAACATACATTGGATTTTATATATATAGATGTGTATTGCATATAACATGTATAGTAAAGTAATTAAATCCTGTTATTTCAACTAGTTAACCAAACAGCATATACACTGTAATGTACAGAACTAATACAATACAACTTAGACCTCTGTCATTTTGGTTTGTAGAGTTACAACACTTCCAGTTATTTCCCCAGACGGTAAGTTAGGGACTAACTTGTCGTTTGTGGTGAGACATTCATTAGATATTTTAACTGACATTTTTTGTTGTGCAGTATCAATCTACATACATTAATAAAGTGAATCAGAGTGTTGTTATTTTTAGAATGAAGATTTTCATATATTTATGGTATTTTTATTGACAAATATATTTAAATACAATGATGAATTTATGACTCATCAACTATTAAAGTACAATTGATATTATTAAATGGAAGATACAAACTTCTATCACTTTATTACTGCCTTTGGCCTCTTTATGACGTTTGAACCCCATGAAATGGCCAAGTCCCCTAGCCATCGTCTATTGGGTATTTATGTATTTTTTACGATCAGTTTATGACCTGAGTAAGGGATCTTGCTTCTTTTATGTGTACGACATTCTATATTTTCATGAGTAGACTGTCCTGAATCTGTGTATCACATTTAAATCATAAATAATCGTTCCAGTGGTGTCATACAGCGTTGAAATAGGGATTTGATGTTAACTCCACTTCATTTTTAAAAAACAACACTCTTTACAGTAGTTTTTCGCTGCTCAACTCCCTTCCACTTTCTTTACAAGTCAAAACTGACCACTTGAAGTTTATAAAGGAACTAAAGAACCTGCTGTGTCCGGAAATTGTAGGCTGGTTACAACTGCAAGTTACGTAAATACGTATCGTAAATACGTAACAGTTATGTAAATACTTATCAGTTATGTAAATACGTATCAGTTTTGTAAATACTTAACAATTTACTTTTGTAAATTACTTATCAGTTATGTAAATAAGTATCAGTTATGTAAATATGTATCAATTATGTAAATACTTATCAATTATGTAAATGCTTATCAATTATGTAAATACGTATCAATTATATAAATACGTATCAATTATGTAAATACGTATCAATTATGTAAATACGTATCAATTATGTAAATACGTATCAATTATGTAAATACTTATCAGCTATCTAAATACTTATGGGTTTTGTAAATACATATCAGTAATTTAAATACGTATCAGTTATGTAAATACTTATCATTTAAGGAAATACGTATTAGTAATGTAAATACTTATTAGTTATATAAATATTTATTAGAAACATGTATGTTATTTTAAAAATTAGAGTGGGAAATTTTAATGTCAATTTTGGGATTTAAATTATTTTATCTTTAGTCATCTTATTGAAAATATCACTAACTGTTTTAAGAATTACACTAATATCCGACTTATGTAGTGCATGTAATGATGTTAATTTCCGCTGAATAAAGTTTGAATATTACTTTACATATTACAAGAGTTTAAATGACGATTCTTAAAACTTTGTATAGTGGTTTTCTAAATATATTGAAGATTTCTTTGAAACGATAATAACAATTTGTTTAGTGAACGATTTGTGATTTAAAACATAACCTTAATGTCATTGTTTCTCATAGATGCACAAAAGTTAAAAACCAATTTAAAACCAACAATATTATTGTAGGATAAACAAATATAGTGAGTTATAAATTGTCTTATGATTACTTGTTGAAAAATATGTCCCAGTATTTGCTAAATTTTTTTGCATTGGATATGTTTTATTTGATCTACTTAAAGATAAAATTACGGTTTTTACCAAACAAATTATTCATAAAAATACACAAATTCATAATTTTAACTGTACGATTATGATACCTTGTTATGTATAATTTCTCTATAAATTTAAATTAACTTAGAATATGCTTAATTAAAACGAAGCGATTTTTGGGACTCGTTATTTTTTATAACACCGCACAGCTAACGCCGGATTGGTGGGCCACCTGATTGTTGTCTAATGATAATTATATTTTGATATTTTAATACATTTTATCAACATTATTTTTGTTTCCTTTATTATAATTTCCTTTTTGAAAAATCCCTCACATAATAGTATTTAAATTTATAACAATAATACTATGTAATAACTGAGACTGAGATAAAAAATGATTTAGGACCATACATGACTGTGGGATGATGGCTTGGTGGGGCACAGGTTCAGAAAATATCATTACCTCTATATGTATGGACACTATTAATAGTACAAAACAAAGTAGTTCTGAGTTTGGTAATTTAGGCCAAACCTAACAGTGATAAGTTTCTCTTTATACTCAACCCGAGAGTAGAATCTATTTACTATAAGATGATTTCATCACTGGCAAGATGATCAGATATTACTGGTTGATAAAGCCACAAATAGAATAGAATAGAATATTTTTTTATTTTGCCAACAATTACAACATTTACATTATAATTTTTACAGAGCAGTTAATACAAGTTATTATAAGCTAATTAAATTTAAACTAAGGCAAAATAAAATAGGGATCCCCTAGGTTATAACAAACAGGTTGGCTTCATGTCACTCGAGAATGTTTGTTTTGAACTAAAGTAGTATAGTAATCTTTTAAACTAAAGTTTAAAATAACTTTAGTTAAGTAAGTATATACTAACTTATTTACGCCAGACTAATCCTAGTTATATGCAATCAGTCTGATTTATATGTGTTTAAAGGTAAAATATTGAACATTATAAACTTTACTACACATTTTCGAAAATTTCATATTTCGCTACCAAATATGAATCAGACAAGTGGTTCTTGATTAATATTACCAAAAACTTAATTTTTGGTAGTTTGAAGGTGGTTTTAATTAATAATCTACCCGTAAATAAAAGTGGTTTTAAAGTTGAGATATAAACTAACCTTAGTTTTTCATAGTCGGATTAGGATAAGTAAAATCGACTAAATTGATGTTAATAACATGAGTAAAGCACATTTTGACGGTAAAGATCATACATTGGTTGCTCTATGAAAAGGAAATCTGTTTCATATCACTTTTTCTGCAAATCTAAATAAAATTCTATACAGTTCTACGAAATATTTTTTACAAGGCAACTATTTGACTGCATTAATCGAAGCAATGTTACTTTACTTAAAAAGTATTTTATGTTAAAAAACTATAATATTAAAATTATGTTTTATCTGGTTGTTTAGAAACAACTAGATATGAAACAGAAATATTGTTATATTTAGTAATGACTAGGACAAATATGTTATTTCTATAAATAACAGAGACCATTAGTATTATATAAGGTTTTGTCGACTCCTTGTCTTGACAAATTTGTAGCAAAAGGTTTATAACCACATTATTACAGTAGTTGTAATTTATAGTTTTTTAACTATCACAACACGTATTGGTAATTATGTGATGGTTTAGTTTGTATAATGTGTACAGTTAAACGTCACACAAAACAAATTTATTACAATACAAGAACATAATGCACAAATATTATGGTGGTCGATTTCGGTGAACCATGCTCACCTTCCTCAGACCAGAGGGATTCACAAAAGGAGGGAAAATGGTGTTCTACAATTCAATTTATAAGCCTATGATCATATGTCCCCATTGGCTGGAATCGTCAAAATCACGGCTGCTGTGATATCATTGGTTAATCCCTACTGGCTGTTACTTTTGTTCTTTTAGTCGCTGAAAATAATTATTAAAAACTATTTTGGAATTAAAATTAACCAGTTCATTCATCAATTTATCACGATCCTTACATGTTTCTTTAAAAATAAATCACTATTCCCAAGCATATAAACTTTTAGTATTTGTCAATTTTAGAATTTGTCTATTTTAGAATTTCATCTATTTTATTCAACATGTGGGTACAATTCAGAAGGTGTTTAGCTACATTAGATCGTTCAGGCTTCTTATTTTTAAAAGCAGAGACATGATTTTTATATCTTTTGTTAAAATTTACAATCTGACCTATGTAAAACATATTACAATCATTACAGTTAATCCTATATATTCCTGAATTATTGAATTTATCTTCACTTTCAATATTCGGGTGTAAAGTATTGGACATAGTATTACAAGTCCTAAAAGCTACTGGTAAATTGAATTTCTTAAATCTATTACCAACTTTATGTGTAAACGGTCCGTTGTAATGGAGGCATACATACTTCTTCTGTTCTTTATCAGATTTTTCTTTTTTAAGTCTTATTCATATTTAGTTAAATGATATATTCCACAGATATATTGTGTTTAAAAGGAACCTGAGTTTGACAAATTTTAAACAGCACGTCTGTTAATGATACATTTTAGAAATACATTAGTAAGGATAGTAATGACATTTAAGGATACTAAGAGGATTGTGATGAGGATTTATAATATATTTTGGTAATTTAAACGGTCTTTAGAAATAAAATTAATTCTGTCTTTTTACAAAAATAATATTGAATCTATCTCATTAAAAACAACTTAATATGCTTGAGCACGGTTATAAATACAGATACATGCAACTTGCAGGTTGAACAGGTGTCTCAACTCGATGGGTAATGTATCTTCCACAAGAAGGGGATTTGGAGTGAAATTGATAACGTTTGAAGTAAACAAGACATATCTAGGGTAGAAAAACCATGATAGATAGTGTTATACAAAAGTACCTATTTAATTTTTAAAAAAATGCTATCATGATATCATATTTATACTATATTATTTTGTGCTCCACGATATTTTCAGAAGTATTATCTATATTTATTATCTATACTTGGAAAGTACTGTAAAGGTCAGTTGTATATTAAGAAGGAAATATTTTCCAATACAATAACAAATACAGTTTGTAATATTATTTTAATTGAACCTAAAATCATGTAATATTTTATGAATACACTTATTAGTTTGGATAATTGATGGTTATTTTTACCTGTATCACTCATATCTTGATCGATCTCGGCCCGTAACATTAGTAGGCGTTTGATGAACACGTATTTATACGTTATTCCTTTATTTTTTAAACCAAAAACCTTAAAGGACTACTTTCTATGGAAAAACATACACAAATAAAAAACGTATAATATTCAAAGCTAAAAACAAAAATAAATTCAATTCATATTTTTATCTTGGAGTTAATTTCTATAGCATTACAAATATCAATTTTTTTAAAAATATTCCGACATATCATTTTATATTATATTAATTTATCAAAGATAAACTATTTTAAATTCATTCAACTCTACTTCAATCGCAAGTCGCTTCTCACTTTGAGTAGCAGCATCTGTTTCTCAGAAACTTGGTCTCTCAGTTTAACGTTAAAAGACTTGTACATAATGTAAAATGCTTGTAACGCTAAAATACGTTTAAGGTTAGTTTTAACCACCTGGAGCGTTGTAGCAATTTTCATTTAGAGGAGGATTTTTGTAACAAAATGAGCACCTGCTTGGGAAGGCAAGTGCACGTAAGTTAATACTATGTATCTCCCAGCATGCGGAAGTGCATCCCCCAGCAGGAAGCATCCGATTGATGTTTGAGTACATATATCGTTTTATCACTTTCTTATTATGGTGATTTTTTACATTTACCATCTTGAAATACTTACAAACCAAAACGTTTTAATTCGTTTCAATGATATACAATTCAAATTATTTTAAAAATAACAATTTCAGCTAAAATAAATGAACTTTAGATACATTAAATGTTTAATTTATTGAGGTAAAACATAACAGACTTACACAGATTCTTAATTTTTTGGTATCCAAATGATTGTCACAATCCTTAAATACCAGAATACCAGATTCTTTTGGTTATCCAGAATAAAAATGTATAAATATTTAACAATATAAAATGTTTACAAAATTTAAAAAGTGTTTGGTATTCATAGTGTACTGTAGGGATGAAAACATCTAGCATCCATTTTTAAACATTTTTCACTGGTTTTCGTATACTATTTCTTAAAGTCTTTTGAAAAACTTGTAAAAATGTAATTTAGAAATACAATAGGTTACATTCTAGTAATTACATTTTTTTAACGAACATATTACAGCTCATGTTGTATGCACCGTCATTTTAATTTCTGACTGAAACGTTTGTAACATCATTACTTGAGAGCATCCTAAACTATAGCTGATGGAATAAAATACATCCAGGGTTCGTTACCTCTTGACACGCATCGTTACATTTCGCTTAGCTTCATATTTCGTATTCAGTTTATTTGATCACTAGTTTTTGCAAAATGCATTTTATTCGTGATTATTTGTCCTTTTTAAAATGTTAGTGGTACATATTTTATCGAACAAAGAAATTAGCTTATAAACAAATTGAAGTTTGTATACTATTTTTATTCAAATCAGAATATTAAATCATAAAAGGAAGAAATAATCTAAAAAAACTATAAACCAATCCTGTATGATTTAAAAAGTTCTAATACGTTTAAAAGATAAAATAATTACTCTGTAATACTATATATAATTGTATAGCTAATTATTTTAATTGTAGCTGTGCAGTCATTATATTCAAGTCTTTGAGTGGCAGTCTGTGGATTCAGCAGTCTCATTTCCAGAGCATTATAATTATCTAAGTTTGTATTTTATTAAAATGTGTATAATGAAATAAACTGTTAAAAAGAATGTTTTACAGACAAGGATTGTAGGAAATACCTTAATTAATGGTATATGATTTGTAGTAATTATTACAAAATACAAATAGTAGGTATGTGAATTTTGAGGTTATATATAACCTAAATGATGAAAGCAATTAAATGGGTACTATTTATATATTTCAAAAAGTCCAAATTTTTAATAAAAGAACTTACAGAGTTAGCAAAGTTGAATAATTGATATAGTGAGGGCTTTTTATTATCTAATACATAAACATGGCTTGTATTCAGTGTGACACTGATCTTCCGTCTGACGGTGATCAAGTTACTTGTGTCAAATGTAATGGAGGTTATCATTATGATTGCTCAGAAATTAAAAAAAAAAAACACTTGGAGAGTAAAAAGTGCAACAAAAAATTAATGGGAATTTATCAAATGCCGAAACAAGAAGAATAAAACACCAAGTGTCGAAGATGAGTTAGAGGAAGATGACTCAAATATTCAGGGTCTAAAAAGATTTATAGAAAATATGTTCAAAAGACAAGAAATGATAATATTAGATTGAGTGGGAAGCATTAAGGTTGTGGTCAACCAGTTGAAGGAAAGGTTCAATAATATGATAGAAAAAAACAAAAGAGTTAGAAGAGAAGACCAAGTCATTGGAGAAAGACATTGACAGCTTAAAAATTGAACTGGAATGCAAAACAGTATGGTAGGAATAGTCACTAGTATTCCCCGTACTGATAAAGAAGATGTCTCCGAGACTATAGTTAAACTTCTACGCTTAATAAACATGTTCATTCAGAGGGAGGAGTTCACAGCCCATCGTCTTCCTTCCGGAAACAATCCATCACCGATTATTGTCCAGTGTAGCACAAGAGAAAAAAGAGATTTTATTGTACGTACAGCAAGAAGAAAAAAAACAAGTCTAAACTTTCTTTGATCGACGCCACTCAGCCGGATAGGTCTGTATTTTTCAATGACCACCTTATTCCATATTTTGCTAATTTAATGGCTTAAGCTAATATACTTAAAAAATTTAAGGTTATGGATTTAATTGTATAAACTGGAACAAGATAATGATTAGGAAGGATAGTTTGTCTAAGGCTATTCAGTTCATAAGAGAAATCGATTTAGATAAGATGGTTTAATTTAAAAAGTGAAAATTTATTTAGATAAAATAGTTTAATTTAAAAAAGTTAAAGTTGGTCTTATTTTACCAGGGGAAGTTAGGGCTAAGAAGCCCTCTCTAACACTTAACCTGAGGGGGACCAACGGCTTTACGTGACTTCCGAATCACGGGAGTGGCAGGGCAAAAACTTTTAATCTTCATATCGGGAATTGAACTCCGACCACTGCGTGACAAGCCAACGCCGTAGCCCCTCATGTACGGCCGCTCCTAATTTAGTGACATGAAAAAGAGTCTTGGGATCTCACCTTCAATTATAAAATCTACTAATCTAAGATTGATTGATTTATACTTTTATTTATTTTTATAATTAGCATGGAACATGCTTTAGTCTTGACCTAACTGCCTGAAAACGTTACGCGGGAGGGTGACGCGGGAAGGTGACGCGTAACCATGAAAACACAATGACATATCAGTGTTGACTTCAATAATGATTTTATTTGCAAGCGTTCATCAAAGTACATCTTTAGTTTCCATGACAACTCTTGTTAAAAATATACAAAATTAAGTCCTAATTAGAGAATCCATTTTGTGTCTATAGGATTATATAAGATAATAATTAACTTCCTTTCAAGGTGGTAATGAGTCATCGCGTGAGTAAGAACCTGAGCCGCGAAACAATAAAATTTAAAAAGTAAAGATATATTTATATTTTTAAGATATGTTTATATTTTTTGTAATTCCTTACATGAAATCTAAAATTCGTTGTTTTCGGAGAAATACATTTGCAGAAATTATTAAAAAGGAGCCAGCAAACAGAAAAAGCGCAGCTAAAGCATGTTCCATGTTTCTTGAATTTTAGCCGTAGGCTCTAAACAAAAAGATCCGGGGGTCCAGGGGGCTTGCCCCCTGGCGAGGCCCGCAGGGCCGAGTTTTTTGTCTTAGCAAGTTGTTTATTGGTATAGATCCTTTCCTCTATTCTTAGTGCTTTTGTTACTTCTTTGTTTGTTTTTTTTGTTTCTTTTAAAAATAATAATACAAAATTTATCTTCAACAGGAATTTAATGTTGAATGAAATTATTTTTCCTTCTCTGGGTGGAAAGATGTTTATGATTTTTATAATAGGAAAATACCTAATAAATAATTGAATGTATTATCAACTAATATTAGAAGTATTAGGAAGTACTGGGATCATTTACTAGTTTGTATAAATCCTGTTTTTACAACACATTGATTTGTTAGTTCTTTCAAAGATTAACCTTGTAGAAGATGAGGCTAGGCTATACGAAATTGAAGGATATAATTCAATTTTTAAATGTAGGAATAATGGCCATGGAGGTGGTATTTCATTTTATGTAGAAATGATCTAAGATTAGAAATATTAGATATTGAATTAAATTTTGATTTTGCTGAATTTTGGCTTTTTCAAATAACTTGTTGATTAGACAAGGTAACTTTTGTAGCATGTTATAGGCCCCCGAATATTAATGTAAATCAATTTAATTTAGATTTAAAAGATTGAATTTCCAATAAATTAACTGAACAGGAAAAGACCTTAATTTGTTGGGAGATATAAATCTATGTTATCTTTCAGAAATCGATGGTTCACAATTATCAAAATCTATTATACGCCTGAGGCCTAGTTAATACTATAACTAAGCCAACTAGGGCTAAGTTCTACAATAATAGATTATTTGAGTTCTGTTAAGATCATATTAATGTTAAGTGGAATGATTGTAAACATGAAGCCTATGTAATTGAAGATAGATAGCGGACCACTTGTGGACCGGTATAACTATTGATATTAGCAGGGAGGTAAACAATGGCTTAAAAGAAATAATTAGTAGAAGAAAGGTAAATACAGCAATACAGCAAGAAAATTGGTGGCCCTTATTAGATATAGACGATCCTATAATGTTATACAGTAAATTAGTGGATAGATTTAAGTATGTTTATGATAAGCCTAAGTCTACTCTTAGCTATGACAAGGGCAAACAGACGAATCCCTGGATTAAAGATGGTATTAGGGATCTGGTGGATCAGAAAGATTATTTATGGAAACAGGTTAAGAGAGATAAATGTAGCTTGCTTTTGAGACAGTTATTAAAAATAAGAAAATGAATTAACTTCTGCAATTAGAAAAGCTAAAAATGATTATTATTTAAAAAATCTGTCAGATAATATAAACAACCCAAGGAAAGCTTTGAATTTAATAAATGAGGTAACAGATAAAAGAAAGAAACCATTAATATTAGAAACGGTGAAGAACAATTTTAATTTTGATAAAGACCATTTTAAATATGCAATTGAAGATATAAATTACAAAATAGGAAATAGGGTAAGTATGAGGATATATTGTTGAAAGTTCTAAGTAAAATTAATAGTAATTCCTGCGTCGGTCCTGACAACATTAGACCCATAGAACTTACGAATAATATACGATATTTGTATTTAATATTGACTCATATAATAGGGAGAATTTTTGAAGTTGGTTCTATACCACAACACATGAAAATGACACATATTATGCCTATATTTAAAGGTGGTAAAAACAAGACTTAAACTGTTATAGGCCTATTGGATCGGTTTCGGTTATAGTGAAAATTATTGAACATATTGTAAATTATCAATTAAAACTTTATTTAATGCGGCATGAAATCATCAGTAAACAGCAATATGGTTTTATTAAGAATAAATCTAAAATATACCTTTTAGAACTGTTAACTAACGATATTAATAGGGCACTTAATAACAAGATTGTTATTGCAGTAACAACTGATTTGAGTAAAGCGTTTGATTTAGTTAATTACGAAATATTACTACATAAACTAAAAGATATAGGAATAGGAGGAACTCTCCTTGCTTTCTTTGTTGACTACTTTAAAGATAGGAAATTGTGTATTTCCACAGGATCAGTAATTAGTAATAGTTTACCACAAACTTGTGGTCTAATATAAGGAAGCATATATAACCTTCTGTTCTACTTAGTATTAAATATTGTACATATAGTTACTTTTAAGTCATAATTAAGTAATTTAATAGTTTGTTCCTTTTATCTGTTTTTATAATCTCTTAAGCATAAATCGTTAATCACATACTTATAACCTATTCACCTGTTACTATATTGAACTTTAAACAATATTACTGGCCTCTATGCACATGAACTTGCCAAAAGTCAAATATCAGGTGACAATGTCTAACCCTTGTCTAAAAATGTGTGAACCCCGTCAACTCGCTTCACCCGTCTACCTAAAATTAAAAACACCAGTTGAACTTATGATGCTATGCGTCGCGATTGCCGTGACCCTCTCTTACAGTGTTTAATGTTTGTCTCATTAACCAGGGATCTTTTTTATTCCTCAATCTCTCTTCTCTCAATCTACTCAGCATTTTATTCAAAGTAAACTCTAAACAGTGTTGTGTTGTGCTCCAAACTGACCGCTGGACAACATCGACATCCCAGGCCTGGTGGATCCATCTCTACGGTCATCTCAACTCTCATCTTCTCAGTTCTTCGCTGCAAGATATGCACTACCTCCTCTAAAGGTACAGTTGGTTCCTTTTGATTACTTTCTACTTATAAAACACATCTCCCTGTGATCGTTTGTGGTAAAGTCTTTTGTAGTGTTTCCTCTACTAACTTTGATGTTAGTTGGTCCTCCGAAAAGGCAATAAGCTTTACAATCTCTCAAAACGCCCTCAATATCGAATACCTACATAATTTAATATTTATGTAAATTACTTATGATACTTAAAAATCAAGAGAAAAATCTTACAATATGTAGATAGATGATAACATACTTTAAATAAATCATGATAGTGCCGTTATTGGTATTCATGGGTTCAAAATTAATTAAATTTAATTACTAAGTATTTCTTTAGTAACCGTATTAAAATAAATAGTAAAAAAAAAACAAGGACTATAGTTAAGCCCTAGAATAAATATTGATGATGTACAAAATAGAAACATAATACTTTTTTGTAATAATCCTGATTGTTTTGCCCATCCTAATAATTGCAGATGTGAAAATTTAAAATTGTGTAATAGTATTAAACACCTTGGCATAGACCTAGATTATAACATACAGTATAACTCACATATTGCTAGTAATTCCAACAATTTAAGAATATTATTATATAACTGTAAGAATTTGAGCTGCTACTTTACAATAACAACTAGGCGGTTAATATACTTTTCACTTGTACAAAGCATATTCCATTATAGGATTTCTCAATATTTATTTGGTTCCTGAATATATAATATAAAAAATAAAAAATATTGTGAATAGAATTTTAAAAAGCCTTTGAATATCCTGTAAATTATGAGTTTTGATTCATTGGCTAGGTTCACAGATTCATCTAGACATTATTTTTATGGTAAATATAGATTTTTACGAAACTTACAATTCAATATAATTATGATATAGACAATAACTGTGGAAAATTAACTTTTGAATATAAAATACCACATCTGATTAATTTCCTACCAAGGGATATGCAAAATTTACTTAGTAAAAATCAATTAAGTAAATTAATCAGATATTAATTGAAAATTATCAAAAAACTTAATGAGATATTTTATTAATTTACACTAATAATTAGTTAATTCAATATTTTGTACTACTAATGTTATAAGCAATCAATAGATGCTGTCAATGATTCAAATGTTTAGTTATTCGACCTGCAATATAAGTGTTAAAAATAAATATAAAAATAGTAAACAAAATGTAACTTACAAAATGAGGTTATCCAATACACGATATTAGTATTCACTCATATGAAAAAAACACACACTAAACCAAATTTTTTCTCTCTTTTTTACATTTTATTTAGCTCGATTTTTTCTGATTTTATGAGAAAAATAAATGTTTAATGTACTAAGAGATTACGGTTTATAGCAAATAAGTAATATATTAAAAAGAATACTAAACACTTAATTTCAAGTAATAGGCAATGACTGACAGAGTTCAACAGGAGCCAGTTCTATACTGATTTCAACCAGCCAATTCTTGTCGATGACTACAAGACATGGAGAATTTCATTTTGTACTTTGGCCGATGTCGGTGGAATTCCTCATCATAATTGCTCCATCATATCTCTCATGAATAATGATGGTCATGTTGTTGAGTTGATTTACATTTGTATATTTAATATTTGTTTATTATTTAGGGATATGTTGTTCTTATTTATTTAAATTAATTGTTTTTGTAATGTTTGATGTAATTTATTTGTTGATTTTTTTATTAAATATTTATTGTAAGAATTTTTATTGTTTGTTATTGATTTACTATAGTTTAAAATTTTTTTTGATAATTAAATTTAAATTGAGTACCATTGTTTATGATGATGAAACTAGAACATACCAGTCGTAATCCGAAAGAAAGCTTAATAGTGCCAAAGATCCCTGGACATTTAAAAAAAATGAACTTTATATAAAATTTAAAGGAGGAAGTATTCAAAACGATAAAAAATGTTTTTTTACCTCTAAAATAATGATTTATTTATTTTCAATTAATCTGTTAAATTAACTGTAAATGTCGTTTGTTTTCCCTTCATTTGTCTGTAATGATGGGTTTTATGATCTTTGAGAATACTTTGAATATTTATTGAATATATTCATATTATGGAAGCTAGTCTTGTTTGTTACTGTTTCAATTTGTAGTCATTACTTCTATATTTATATAATTTAATTTAGTTGATTTCTAAAATAGCATTTCTGCTAAAGAGATTACTATAAGATGCAATGTAAATTTATCTATAAAGAAAATAATAAAAAATTTTTTTATCTGAATTGCTTGAAGGAGATAATGAAATACCATTTGGAAGATTATGAATAGAAGCCCGATTTTCCTTGAAGATTAAAATGTTTGTACTATGACTACGTTTTAAATACGTAATAAGAAAATCAAATAAAATAATAGATTTAAAATTAGAACTCTCTATTTGGAAATAATTGAATACAAACTATTAAATATTATTTTAAGCAATGAAACGTCAATAACATTGAGAACTCTCAATAATTTTAAAACCAATAAATATTAAAATTACTACGCGATTGAAAATAAATATCAAACTTATAATGTCCAGGTTTATTAATTTTTTTCAAACAGTACATAAATATTTAGTGATGAACATTGCATATTATATTTATTTACAAATTCAAATGAACATATGATACTTATGAATTGGAAAATTATATATTATTGATAAATAGCATTGAGGCAATAGTGATTATTAAATGTTTTTATTTAATGACTATAATTCACCCCGTGCATCATTACGCATCCATAAACAACACACGAGTGCATTACGCGTCCATGAACAATACACGAGCACAGTTTCCGGCTCATCAACAACAAGTGCCAAGTTATAGCTTTTATCTTCGCTACGCACTCCGTAGTTTTGATTTGTTACACATTATCGGCTCGAGGTGTCATTATCTGTTATACGTTATCCCTTTATATCCTTCCACATAAATATCCTTCCACAAATCAAATAATATCTAAATGTCTTGATTATATTTGCAAATATAGTGTGTGTAATGTGGACTGTGCTGAAGTGAAAAGCGTGGAAAGCATAAAGTACTTGGGTGTTGTTCTAGAAAAAGGGCTTACATGGAAAATTCATGTACTGAATTTAAAGAAGAAACTTAATAATATTTTACGCTTATTCTACTTTTTACGTAGCCTTTGTAATAATGATGTATTACGAACGTTATATTTTTCTTTGGTACACAGTAGACTGGACTATGGTATTGCATGCTGGGGGGGAACGTATATTTCAAACCTAAAAAGTTTAATGACAAGTCAGAAACAGTTTGTTAGATTAATATTAAGGAAAAATAAAACTGAAGCATCTTTTCCTCTGTTCTGTGTATTGAAAATATTACCACTAAGATACATGTACTCCTATAAAGTTTTGACAATATTTTACATTCGAAGTCGGAACAGTACACAATTGAGCATCCACAAATATAAATTACGCAATTCAAAAGATCTGTACGTCCCTAAGCCAACCAACACATATTTTACAAAAACGTTTGACTACCAAGCTCCTAAAATGTACAATAAACTGCCCAATGAGATTCGGAATTGTAAAACTATTAACAGTTTTGCAAAATCTTTAAGAAAGTGGTTATTTTCTATTGATGAAATAGAGCAGATCCTATTTCTGTAACTTTCAACCAATACATAATATCGACCTTTAAAATTTAATATTTATAGGCTCAAGCTACTCTCTGTTGGTAATTGTCTTAACAATAGATTAAATTTATATTTATATAAAAACTATGTCAGCTAGGAGTAAAGTTTGGAACTATGTTTTGTTTATTGTTTTGCAATTTTATTCATTGTTCATAGCCACAAATGTGTATTAATAGGAATGTTTCTGTACCTCCAAACAGGCTTAGCTTTGGAGGTATATATTTTTGAAACATATTTATGGGTTATTATGCATGTATGTATGTAATGTTTATAGATTTGTTTTGGAAATAAACATTTATTATTATTATTATTATTATTATATTGTAAATAAAGTCAATGAATTGTACACTGACTGGAGCTATACACATGATCATACTTGTTAGTGGCAATGATATTATTTTAGATGAAATGAACATTTCTAATTCTATGATAATAGTTTAAAGGGAATACAAAAGAGTCTCAAATTAATAATTTAAAGTTCGAAAACGTAGTTTTAAGATATATTAAAAATAATAATAAATAAAATAACTTTTAATATGATTAATTCATATCTTTTTGCTAGATATTTAGCTAAGGTATATAAGGTTTAATATATGTATGGACCAATTAGATTTCTTTTCTTATAGTAGGTTTTATGAAATTTATGAAAATATTAAGGTAGTTGAATATTTTATTAAATAAATTCTATATTTACTGTTTAAACTAAAATATATAGATTTGAAGCGAAGCAATGAACAACCACACATGTTTAACTTAGTATAAATTTGAAGTCACAAAATTAGAACAATTAACAACAAACATTATTTTTATTTTCTAGACTCGACATTCTGCCTACTAGTTCTTATCTTATTTGTTCCATTGTAGTACGCAAAAAAAAGCTTTATCATTTAAAGGAATTTATCCCTTATTTTAAAGTGCAAATATAACAATAAAGCATATCATAAACGTAATTACTATTATATAACATTAATTAGAGTGTAAGAAACAACTTACCATTTATAGTAAGTTATAATATTATTATTTTAGAGTGCAAATCTAATAAAATAAAAACAAAAAGTTAACATTTTAAACAATAACTATTTTATACTAGCATGTATTATTATTTTGAAATAGTTTACTTGGAAGCAAAAACAACATGACCTTCCATTACATGAAAATACACGAACAAGACTACCGTCATTTGTAGATTGTAGTTGATAGGATCATTACACTTTGCCATAGTTTCAGTGTTTCCCATTTGAGAATGGGAATGACTATTATGAGTATACTAACTTTTTTTTTATGAGAAGGAATTTTCCCTGACTCATTAAATATCTCAAGAATATGTCCTATTAAAAAAAGCCCTCGCTCTCAACCAAAAAGTTATCGACCGGTCTCAATAATTCCTGTGATTGGGAAATTATTAGAGGCATTAGTTTATGACCAGTTAAGTAGCTTTTTTGAAATAAACAATTGTCTTACCTCTGACCAATATGGTTTCAGAAAGAAGAGATCCACAGTTGATGCAATGGATATTTTGGTTAGGGAAGCTTTGTCAGCCTTCGAAAAGAAGGCATTCGCTCAGGCCACATTATGTGATTTGAGTCAAGCTTTTGAATTCGTAAGTTACGACAAATTACTATATAAGCTGAATTACTATGGTATATCTGGTATTCAGCTTCAGTTTTTTAAATCTTATCTTAAAACCACCGACAAAAGGTATTTCTGAATGAACTTTGGTCTGAAGAGGTTAGGGTGGAATGTGGGGTGCCTCAGGGTTCAGTATTGGGATCACTTCTTTTTTTAATATGCATAAACGACTTACCCAATTCAGTAAAATCTAAATCACTGCTTTATGCTGATGGATACTACTTTTGTAAACATTGGAAGTAGTCTCGATCAACTCATTGATCAGACTAAAAACACATTAAAATCAGCCTCCGATTGGTTCTTGGCAAACGGGTTTCATTTAAATGAAGAGAAAACTAAATCTATTATATTTAGCTTAAGAGCGATGGATAATGAGATCTGTAAATCCAATAGAATAGAAATTGTCACTAGTGCTAAGTTTCTAGGAATGTATTTCGATAATCATTTAACATGGGGGACTCACATAGATTACATATCCAAGAAGTTATCAAGCACCTTGTTTTTAATAAGGCGCCTCACCTTATGTGTTAGCAGTAGCCACATCATATCGGCTACTGCGCCTGCTTCCAATCGATTATGAGGTACGGACTTATTCTTTGGGGACTTATTCTTGTAGCCGAGCTAATGAAATACTCATCCTTAAAAAAAAGGCAATCCGAATCATGACAAAATCAAATAGTTTAGAACACCTTAAGCCTCTTTTCATAAGCTCTGGAATTCAGATGGTTATTAATTTATACTTTTATGACATAATTCTAATTATGATATTCTAAATCATCCAGAATTTTTAAATTTCAATGAAACTTGTAAATATGAAATTCGTAACAACAACAGGGCTGTGATTGGTTTCCACAGACTGAATAAGAGCTTATCCAGCCACACTGTAATAAGCATTAAAATATATAATAAACTTGTCACTTTAATTTAAAAATATCAAGCCAAAGCTTTCTTGAAAAAATATAATTTCTGGCTACGTAGAAACCCATTTTATTCAATTGACGAATTTTTTTGTTTTGATTTAGTTGAATTTTAAGTACTATATATGATTAGCTCATGCCTACCCCAGATAACAGAGGTGCTTAATGAAAATGTACTGAGGCCCCTTCCCCTGGGTAACCTTAACGGTAATCGAAACAAAAGATAAGCATTGCAAAAAGTTAGTTTCTCACATTTACAAACATAACCCTATTTAATAGTTTAATATGTTATGTATTTATTTTATGTTAGGTCAAATTATATTAAGAATGACTTGGCAATATATAGCTCGAATTATGACTTTGTCAATGCTGTAAAGTTTGATGGCAATAAAGGATTATTATTATTATTTTAAATTATTTGCTTTGTAAATTAATATGACAAAAACAGAAGTAATAACAACATTTGTAGGTTAATCACATAATATATTCAAAGAAAATTAATAGTAACGACCTTTTTGTATGTATAAAAACCTGTACCATAATAAATTGTAATCTATAGATGTGGTTTATTTTAAAATTATTTTTACCCGTAAACACCCATGTGGCATAATTTCATCCTGGAGGGAATATATTATCATTTTACGTCTTAAATCTTGAACGGGCGTTCCATTTTATTGTTAAATCTACTTTGACAATTGTGATATCCAAACAATGGGGCAGTTATTTCTTCTTTTATTCAATTTACTATAGGAAATCGTTTGAGAATCTCACGACCGTAGTTACTTTACATTTTTAGTTGATATTATTTTGTTTACTAAATATTTTTAATCACACTTATAATAACTGAATTCAGGTATCAGTTTAAAAATAATGTGCGTTTGGCTGTAGTGTAGAATGTCTTTGGTTTAAATTATCCTTAACAAACTCACCAGTTAACTACATTGATATTGAAATATTTCTTACGTTTAAAGAAATCTAATTGTTGCTCTTTAAACTCATAAAACTATACATTACTATATACTATGCACTTATTTCACTGCTATTGTTCCACCCACTCATCCTGCGCACATACATGATTCTTGACATGCAAAACATAATAAGCAATTCAACAACAGGAAATAGAACAATTTATTTGAACTTGATTCATAAACTATGGCTGCTTCAAATTTGTTATGACCGTATAGTGGTATTGTTTTGTATTGTTCAATGGTTTGGTGTTTATTATACTACAACGAATAATATTGTAGTACGTATTATATAATATAATAAGTAAATTATTATTTAACTAAAAGCAAATCTATTTAAGATCATTCTATAAAAAACACAAAAGTTCACGAGATAAGGTATTGGTCAAATAGTTTATAGCTACTATTACCTTATCACTTGTTGAATTATTGTAACTTGCAGATCACTAAAAAGATACAAAATATTTTTTGACCAGACTATGACTAAGTTCATCAAAAGTTGTCATTCGTAACATGAGTACATTATGTAGTTAATTTATCAATAAACATTAATGATAAATGTAAATTAAAGTATTATTTACTGACATGAACTTATTTTTTCAAGACGTTCTTAAGAAAAATAGAACCAAGTTATAAATAATATACTCAAGAATATACTGTATCTATTGCATGTTCTTATGTGTGACAATTATCTTATGGAAGCAGGAGTTGGTGCTTCCATATGAAGAAACTTGCAAGAATTTCAAAAAAAGTATAACTAAGTATTTAACAAACGAATGTGATTAAGTATTTTAATGCTTCCTTAATTTTTTATTCAGGTACTGTACTGTAGATAGTGAAATCCCAATCTTAAATAATGATGTAAAATGGTTACATAGGCTGTAAAATAATACTAATAAATTGATATTTAAAACAACTACAATGTTTATTATTATCATTTGTAAATTATAACTTAGAGCCTAACCTCAAAATCTTCGTTTGAATAAGAGACTGTTATCCACGATTTCGTGAACTGCGGAAACCTTCAGAACGTTACCCCTGTGGATGACGAGGGATTGTTGTACATTTACATCAAACCCTTGGATTATAAACATGTTATAAATTGAGTATATAGAATATATTACTACGTTAGTTATTGATAAATTGTATTATTCAGTACAACACATTTTGGAAACATTAATACTATCATAGTTATAGAATTAAAGATAACAATTATTTTAAAATATAAATTGTGTGCGTTTTAAAGGTGGCTGAAATCATGCTTTTCCTCGTGCGCAAAGCACACGTGATGCTGAGCAAGCATGCAGTCTTGGATAACGCGACGCACTGCTCACTCGCTACGCCTAGGGTCCCCAGAGTCCTTTGTGAGTTCTCTATTGTTGAAGCCACTCACATAGCAAAATGAAAACATTCACATCTGAAATACACATTTTTGAACTTTATATAACCTCTTCTAACGAATTACAAAAGAACACTACCTTAACCTAAAATTACATTGATTAGTATTACTGTAAGACATTATTTCAAATTAATTATAATGATAATACTTGTTTTACATAAATAAACCCGAAATAAGTTGATATACAGGTGTGTTTTTACTTCATATTAAAAGTATTAAGTATTTTACAAATTAAAGATTTGATTTTTTACTTTACTTGCCAGCTCACACGGGTCTGTGGGCCTGTGGATAAAATTTACTGAGCACGTAGAGTGGTGTCAACCGCAAGGTCAGTTGGGGATTCGAACCTTGGACCTTGCCCTCCGCAGTCCGAAGCCTTATCCACTGAGCCACCATCCTACATGACGTAATACGTTAAATGTTTCATTCAATACATTTCTAAAGATAAACAATTATTATATATTATAAAGGCCACAATAGTATGGTAATATATTGGACGGTTTGCAAAATGTTAACACTTATTTTTTAACGACATACTGTTATAACTCATTACCAAACCCAAATAAAGTTGAGGGACCGTATGAGGGTTCCCTGGGAAATGACATCTGCTCGTCAGTCCTTGGGTTGGGTATCAATATTGCTACTTGAACTGGAATACAATTTAAACTTGAGCTGTCTTAGACGTAGTTGTAAGGGACTGTATTAGGGTTCCCTGGGAAATGATATCTGCTCGTCAGTCCTTGGGTTGGGTATCAATATTGCTACTTGAACTGGAATACAATTTAGACTTGAGCTGTCTTAGTCGTAGTTGTAAGGGACTGTATAAGGGTTCCCTGGGAAATGACATCTGCTCGTCAGTCCTTCGGTTGGGTATCAATATTGCTACTTGAACTTGAATACAATTTAAACTTGAGCTGTCTTAGACGTAGCTGTAAGGCATAGTTGTGGTTACATGTAGGATTCAACTGTCAAATTGTGTGTTTATTATAAATGTTCACTGCAACACAGTTATTAATATCTAACAATGATTTGTTTATTTTCCTTAAGTTTGAATACTTAAATTTTTATGAACAAAAATGACAAATAAACTAAAATAAAGTTCCAGACCTTCTTCATCCTCAGGATTGAACATAGTTAATACTAAAAATACCTCTAACTTAAAAACTTACTTATATATATTACAACTGAGATAATAATAATGTTCAAATAAATTTAAAAAATTAGTGATAATGTGAATAAGCCACAATTTGTTTGCATCAAAATATAATCAGTAATCAATCAATATTCATTGCGGTATGATAACAGTAACAATATAAAAAAATATTGAAATGCATAAATTTATTTTGAACACATATACAATAAATTAAACATAAATTTAAATCTGAAATTTGCTTATATTTATTTGTTTAGTGACCTAGTTTTAAAATATAGGCATTTAATTAAAGAAACCAAGAGTAACATTAAATTAGTAAAGCAATAGTTTATTAATTTGTAGAAACGGTATACCTTTATTTTATATAAACCTGCGTTACATGCATAAACTTTATTGATACTAATACTTACTATTATATAGTATTAAAAATTTTATATATTACTTATAAACAACATTAGAGTAACCAATTATTAAAACTATTACACTAATGCATCAGAAAACGCTTAAAATCCACATTTACGACAGTTAATTATTTACGACTAATGTTAAAACCAACCAACTCAGTTCCCAAAAAAAGGTAGAACATTATTATTTTATTATTATATAATAATATTTATTGTAGAAAAATAATAATATGAACTGATTGCAATATATCCTCGTAACCATGCTTCGAACCATTAGTAGTACTTCGTAATGCTCGAACCTCGTAAAATTAGTAGAAACATAATTTTAAGTGATATCATAAAAAACGGGGATACGCTCTTTTAAGTATATTATTTTAATTAATGTTTTATCATATTATTTATACTAATTATTATAAAGTAATAATTCTTGAAAACCTATTAAACTACAAACCCCACATTATATAAGTATAAAAGTGAAACTATGTTAGAAGTTTTAAAGGCATGTTGAAATTTAAATGTGTGATGCATAAATAAAAATTGGTCATTAATTTATAATATGTATTTTAATTTTTTGCGATACAGTATTTCCCATTATTAATAATAATCACCTTGACTAAATTAGATAATTAAAGTAATACCATTGTTTTCCTGATTTAAAGCTTGGCGGTAGACTTTTTTTGAACAAAAGATTTATTTTTAAATTGTTAATTGCATAGTACACCAGATTTTAAAAAAACAGTTTATTAGTTAATCAATAAAAAAGGGGTACAAGCATAAAAAAACCACTAAAGTATTATCTTATTTACTTATATAATAATTATTTTACTGACCGAAACCCATAAATTGATAATGTAAAAAGTCATTAATATGCTAGCACTAATGAGCCATAAAGCACTCAAAAAAAGTCATGGAATTGAACAAACATTTAATTATTATAATATTTGACAATCAAACTATTGCGCAGCATCAAAACTAGTGTTATATAAACTGAACGGCCAATAGTTATTATTTATATCCGATACACTAAACAAGGAATTTCTTATAGACTCTTTAGAGCCAATAAATTATTTTCATTAAAGCATAATTTTACACAATATACATACACATCACAGGAAGCCATTTTGAGGTTATGATGACATACCGTTTATTTCTTATTTAATTTTTTGTTTTACTAAAAGTGAACTTATTCTTATCTCTCTTAAGGCCCTCAGAATGATTATGCTTTGGTGAAAAAATATTAGAAAACAATAAAAAATCAATATCTCTTTAGTTTAGAACGGCTCAGATACATTACGTTTACTCTGTTCAACCACAGCCATATATATGTGTGTGCGTGCGTGCATGTGTGTGATATATGTACTATATATATATATATATATATATATATATATATATATATAAGTGTGATGAAACACTTTGTAAACGATGTTTTGGACCATAAAATTCAAAATAAACTGAATCTTATGAATAACTTTTCAGTGGTTAAATAACATAAGCTTTACAAGGTTTATGTAAAAGTCCAAAAAAAATAAATAAATAAATAAATAAATAAAAAATAAAAAAACACGTAATAAGCATTAAAATAAAACGTGTATATATTTTTAGTGAGATACATAATCTGCTGTATGTTAAACATTTTATGATAACTTGTTATTGTGAAATATTATATTTTTTACCACAGTCATACTAACTACAGGACTGTATTTAATTAATATATAACTACAAACTATTTTAGAAACGTTTTTTACATGTATTTATTGACCCTATAGCGATCCAAGAATATAACGAATCTAACATTCTGAAGGTAGTTCATAATTCGGTAAGAAATGGGTTAAGTTGTAAATTTATAATTCAGTAAACCCATCACATGCTAAATACGTACTTTGATTAATAAAAATAATAAGTATATAGAGATCTAATGATTGTACAAATGTCAGTACACAATAATACAGTAAATAAACAATAAAAAAATATAGGGATGTGATTTTCCAAAACTTTTAAAATGTTTAAATGTATTTTAATTCTTCAACATTAATTATGTTAGTTAGCAACTGACAATATGATAATTTTTGTCGTTTTAAATTTTAATAGTAAATCCCTATTAAAATAAATTATTTTAAACATTTTAAGGGGTAAATATATACCAACACCATCTCCTAGCATTAAATGTAAGTAAAACGTAAATAGCGTGACACACCCCCTCCACACCCCCTCCTACCCCACCTATTATAGTACTGCGAAAATAATTTGCATAGATAAAATGAACACCTGGAGGAATAAGTGAATAATACATATTCCATTGAGATTTAGGGAGTAAAATGGACATTTATGGGCTTCAAACATATAAAAATTTAGGCAATAAATTAAATAACTCAACTTAACATTTAATAGTAATAAAAGTTGTAATTTTTTTCTTCAATATTTATGCCACAAATCAATTTGGAAAACAATAATATGTGAAATTAGATTCGAGGTTATTTTCAGTCATAACTGGATATTTTTACATATTAAAAATGACTAATATTGTAAACTATAATTTGTTTCAGTTGATGTAAAATATAGTTATAAAATCATGCAATAATAAATGACAACTTAAAATACAATGTTTCTAGCAACAATATTATTACGGAACATATGTGTATTAGATAAATAAGATCTGTTTTTTGTACTATTTATAAAATTAAATGATGGACATGTAATTTTTAAACTAACGCTGATTGCAAAGTTAATCGAGTATTTTTACTGAAATCGGTTCCATTAAAATTTATTTCGTAAAAAGGAAAAAAAATCAAATCAAGAATTACACTTTTTGGGTAACCATAATGATTTTGTTCAGTATTTTCACACTTGAACAAAACATTTTAGATAAGCAATATTTAAATAATGATAACAAATTAGTCTTTTTAATTCCTATTAGATATCCAAGTCAACTTAAATATCAGCGAGATATGTTCGTATTTAACTAGTTTTAGCTAATTCTTTTACAGCCTTTTATTTTTAAACAATACATTTTAAACTTTTTCTACATGCAAATTGAGAGAAGAAAACTATCAATCTATAAAGACTAATACATCCATTTTTAAGTGATATTAATTTATGAATGTATGATAATTAAAAATCAAAAGATTTCCTGATGAATATTATTCAATAAAACAATATTACTGTACAATACTAAGGTATTTTATTCGTGTCTGCAACTAAACATTGCTCAATTAATATATCCGTATACTATTACACATTTAACACAATTCGCAAACTTTTTATTTCTATGTTTTAACTATTTTTTACACTAAAAATGACAAATCACTCTATCCATCGTTTATTACAAAAATACTACCAACAAATTACAATAAAACTTTAAAATATGACTAAATAAATTGAAAATATATTATAAAGTTAGTTTTTTCAAAGATACTTTTAAAATATACCGAGATAAAAATTGAAATAAAACTACAAAATAAAATAGTTCATAAATCATATATGGCTGAACAAATTACACAAACTAACAACGAATTGATAAACATACCACAACAAATAAATAAAATTATACTATTATAACTTATAAAAATATATATAAATCTATTAATGTTAATTGAAAAAAAGTTTGTTTAATAATAATTTCATAAGTATGTATTTATAAAAGTAAATAATAAATATTAAAAATTTAAAATTACAGTCCCTCTTTTATATATTAAACAAATCAATATATCAATCCATCAGATTGAATAGTTTTATAAATACTAAATAAACCTATATATTTCAACTTATTACTGTTTGTTCATTCATATTTAATATGATTTAAATGGTGTAGGCACATAATTTACGATATGAAATTCACCAAAACTATTGAAAAAAATACGTAAACTGATATTTGAGATTAAATATATTGAATAATTATAATTAAATAATAAAAAATTACGTTTCTGTACGTTTATCACAATTATATTGTAAATATTTTCTTTTTTTAATTAATATTGTCAATTATTAGCAATTTGTATGCAGCCCATCACTTATTTATACAAAATAGCCTTTATTATTATAAAAATAAAAATGTTCATATTAATTAAAAATGTTAAAATCATTTTAGCTCAAACAACAGTTGAACATTAAGGAAACTTGTAAAAAAGATGTAAAGAACATGGATATGTAACATGAACAGTTTTATTTACATAGAAATGATGACGCGTTGCTCGGATTTTATCTGTAAGTATTTTAATTAATGTTATATATGTAACTGTAAATAAAAGTGTCTAATACGATTTTAATTTACAATGAGTGACAAAATATAAGTCTTAAAATGTACATAACAATATAGTAATCTCATGCCCTATACATTTTTTTGCCTGTATATATTATTTCACACCAAACGATTGTCTGTATAAAAGGGAATTCAGATAAACATAATATTTAATTTTATTATAATGTGGCGGACATGCAAACCAATTTGTTGATTTTTAAATTACAGCTGTTGTAGAAGTTCACTGATCACAAGAATCATATACGTGCTATCTTAGAATTTATTTAATTTATTCACTTGATTTTTTGTGGCAAAATCATGCTGACCTGACATTTAGCACTGTTTATAGGTATAATGTGAAAGCCTTATTTTACCAATAATAATTGTAAAATGAGAAAATAACGAGCCCTGTGTGGTCTCGGAACAAAGCGGGGCTAAAAACAACAGTACGTCGTTTCCTGGTTGATTGAAGTCCAAATAGGAAGCTTATCTACTGAAAGAACAAACAACGTAACAACAACAAGATAAACTGAGTTATTTTCCATTTCATTACGTGAAATAAATTGCCTTTACGTAATAAGTTAACTTTACAAAATTTCGGTTTGGGCATTTACTTCTGATTTACGTTATAGTTCGTTTTCACGTCAAAAAAAGTTATAACGATATTTTTGAAATTATTAGTATATACTAAAACTATCTACTGAATTAGCATATTCATAGTTATAATGTAGTATGTATATTCTATAGCAAATCCCCTATGTTCTTTGTTCATTTCTTCTCTAAAGATTAAAATTATTATACTCGTATTTGTTGTAGATGATAGCTGTATAGTCCAAAGTACAAACGTATGACAAAATATATACCCTCCTTCATTTCAATATTTTAAGTTTAAGTTTGACCAATGGAGTCTTTATATCATTTTTTAAATTATTTATTATAGTGGCAATTTATAAAAAAAAACCGAATTTGTTCCTGGGTAGTAAAAGGGTTATGGAATTGTTTCTAGTATTTCTAATTATTTCTCAAAAAATTCTCATATTAAAGAAAGACTGATCTTAGAATACTGAATATTCGTGCTATGGAAATATATATTTATATATAATATTTTATATATAATATTTATGGAAATATAATTTTTGTAAATCTTAGTAAAATAAAAATAATGTTTTTTATAATGATGGTTATTTAAATTATAGAACATATTTTATTTATCACAAAATTACAATGAACAACACCTCATATATTTAGGTATATTTTTTTATAAAAAAATTAAGTAGGGTTAACGTTGGTATATAATTAATAGGAAGATGGAATGAAATTTTACAAATTATAATTCTTTTCAAATATCTATAACAACCCTCTATTGTGCCCTAATTCAGGCAAAAATAATGTATGTAATATAGAATTCTGGAGAGTGGAATAAAAATATAAGACTAACAAACAAACAAATACGAGTTCGGGTATCATTTATAAAAGCTAAATGAGTTAATGCAAATTTTACTTATCCTTCACTGGATCAAAAGCACAGGCTATGTATGTTTCAGCATATAATACAATGAATGCTTAGAAAATAAGTTTCCAAGTACCTTTAAAAAAAAATAATTGTAATTTAAACTAGTTCAGCTTGTTGATTTTCATAGAAAAACCAAAAGTAAATTAAAGATAACAAGACTTTTATAAAATATTTACAACTTGATTTTAAAGCGTATAATTTGTTATGGTAGGAAATACCATTTGTAGCTTATTTGGTCGAAAAAAATAGGCTAATAATTATGAATACCTTAAAATTTAAAAAGATAAATATTAATTCAAACAAAATTGCTAAATTTGTATAGTAATTTTTTATTTCAGAAACAGTTTGTAGTGCCTGTAAAGAAATGGACTAAGCTCTAAACAGTGTCCTTGTGAATGGTGTATTTGACAATGACACGCAACTTGATGATATTACAGTGATTGTACTAACATTTTAATTTGTTTTATGTGTTTAGATAATGGGAGGAATATATTTAATATCATATTCCCTACAAAGTATTAATAATACAGCAACTAACGGTTAAATTTTTTAAGTTATTCTCGTGATAACAGAATAAATAAGTATTGCAATGTAACATATTTTGTCATTTAAGGCATAATTAAGTCATATCTATATATGTACAGGAGGTGATTGTTAAAACTTAACTATAGGTATTTCTGGTTGAAAATATAAGATAGCTCATTAGTAAATCTCATATAATCGTTATTGGAGTAAACTAAAACCTTTCATTAGGATATAACCATTTAATACATGTTAAATATCTCCTAAACTCAATTTTAATATCATAATATGTCTGGTATTTTGGTGATTTTCTTTATATATCGGTAAAATTTAAATATAGTTACATTTTCAGTTGAACGTAATTAATAAAACATTTCCATTCGACAAAAACTTTAATTTTGTTGTTTTATTTTTAGAATACAACATATTTTTATATTATCTTAATTTCTTTCATTTTTTATGTATTAATAATAATAAATAATTAATTTTAGATATGCTAAATTACTTCAACTCCAATTCAAACCTAAAGTCACCTTATCAATATTAATTTTATTTCCTATTTTCTATTTTTGAACGTGCCAGTATTATTTGTATTGATCATATCCTGGTCAACTCTGTAAAGTTACTTAATGTTGAACATTTTTCAGTGGTGGTTTTGTATGTATTGTTCTGTGATTAATATTTTGTATTACCAATATACCACTAAAAAAGTTTCTTAATACAGTGAGAAACGTCACCATGTATTATAGATAATATAGAAAGGGCTAAGGATATGTATGTTCTACTTTTTATATGAAATTTTTTACATATATAGACTTGTTTATATTAGTAGGAGAACCTTAGGTAACTACAATAATTGCTCCAACGCTCATCATAAACGTGTGTTATGATTTATCAGAATTACTTTACTAATTCTTGGATATTTTCCGTTCAATCAGTAGCACTAATTTTTGTTTCAGTTTGTTCACTACCACTTAATAAATATTCTATTGCTCTAAAAACTGTTCTCCAATCATTTTTACGTCTGCTGTGGTATTCCTTATCCCCCAGGAATCCGACATCACTGGTCTTATCTTATCACTTTCCAAGGACTTACACACGGAGACCTCATCCGGTGGTAATTCAATCATGGGATTTACCAGTTTGTGATTAATTTAGTAGCCACCTAACCTAACCTAACCGTAATTGCGATAAAATAGTAGTGATAGTAAAGTAACGGAAAAAGTAGTGTTAGTGAATTAATGGAACAGGTCGTGATTCTTAATTATTTACAATTTAGGTTACAACATTATAAACATAAAAAAGGAGTGATTTCACTTGAGCTTATAAAATGTCAACTATTTTATGTATTTTTGCTGGCTTATGAAATGACACAACTATTTATCTTCAAGAAACTTATGTAGGAAAGATTTGCAACCAAACAAGATAAATATCGTAAATGCTAATTTCTAGTAACTTAATGGATCATACATATTATATATACACAAATAACAGTACATTTTTAACGGTTTTAGTTAGTTGGTTTCATAGTGATGCTACCTTCAGCACTCCGCCATTGGATAGCAAATATTAAACCCATGACAGATTGGCTTGTAAATTACATTGGCTGTGCCAATCAACAGTCAAGTGCTGTGCTTCTAACCACATTATATTAAACATAACAACTACGGTCTGAGAATACAATGTTCATTTTGCATCACAGACACCCATCGTAGATCTTTGAGAGAGTATGGGGAGCGAATGAGTGGGATGGGTTAAGATGAACAAGTATAATAATTAGCTAAGGTAAAAGTTAAAAGTTAAAAAACGTCTTATTTGACCAGTTGATTTTAGGGCTAAGAATTAACTTTAACACTTAACCTGGACTTAAGTGTGACTTCCAAACTACCACTAGTGACCGGGTAGTCGAGCTGCGCGCAAAGACGGTCACCCATCCAAAGGACAGCCATGCTCGATGTTGCTTTACTCCGTTATCTTGCAATAAAGTCGGAACCCTCCGGTCAAGGACTCTGGCAAATGTATACTTTTCATTAGAGTGATCCAAATAATAACCAATCCAATAGCCAGGACATATTTATGTTGAATCCGAACCAGTTAATGATTAACCAGGTCTGACATTCAGCCTGAAACTCAGTTATCTTCACAATATCCGGCCAGTAACTACGACCGAACATGGAGACCTCAGACTGCTCTAGTAGTATTTAAAACGATAGTGACCTTTGAGTGGACGCTGTGTCCAGATAAAAAGTTCTGAGAATAGAACCCATAATACAATATATTGTTGGTATAAAGATAATGATGTTATATTACAGTCTGGAGAATGTATTAAACTGTATTACCTACGATTGATACCAATAAATAGATAGGTTTACAATAGAAAAACACTATATCAGGTTTATAATATTATCAAGATTATATGAATATTAACTACTATAATGCTACTTAATATTTTGTTAAGTAAAAAATTAATTAAAAACAGGAAACAAATTAAATCATAAACCAAGACATTTTTAATAAGAATATGATGATGTTTAATTCTTTCTCCGATCTCAAAGCTAACCATTAGTTTAAGAAAAAAAATTAAGTTGAAATTTTCAGTAGAACTAAAAAATTTAACCACGAAACCAAGAAAGTTAAACTTGCTATGGTAACATTCAGTCAAAATTACAGAAAACATATTTCTAGGTTTTTCGCACAGCTAACAGTTTTCTTAAAATCTTCCTGCAAACATGTTTTGTTTCTTGTTTTTTTAAATAAATATGTAGGTGGTTTTTTTTGTTGTAGACTTTTACAAAATCACCAATAAAATTATTTTTTACTAGGCCTTTCGTCAGCAAAGCTTGGATCATCAGGCAACACAATTTTATTTCTTTTATTTTTATAAACTAAATTTAAATCTCATTCCGTTTATGTTTAACTGTTTGACAATATAGCTGAGCTAAACACAACATATATTACAATAATATTACTCTTACTATATTTACTTGAAAAGAATAGAAATAAAACAGGAAATCCCAATCGAAAATAAATCTAAAAAATGAATACAAAGTATACGAGTATTATTACAAAAGAAGAATACTTTATTAGGCTTGTGTGATTGGTATTTACATTTGCAAATAGTCTGGTAAGTCTTTTAAAATATAATCATTATTTATTAATACAATAAAGGTTAGAAAAAAATAATTCTTTAAAAAAAGTAAATCAAACAGATATACAGTTCTAATTAACTATAGTTAATTTACTATATTTAAAATATATATCACTATTACTGTTATCAAGCTATTGTGATCATATTTATATTTTGCTCGCTATATTTAATGTGCTATTATGAAGATTTAAACTAAATAATATAACTGATAGCGGTAGTGAGTATTATGAGTGAACTGGCTTAAGTTGAGTTTCAATACCAAATTAACCCAATTAAAAAATCGTTACTACTATCTTAAAACTCATAAGTTTTTGGTATAACTTGTTATTATTTGACGACTAGTAAAAATAATTATGTAGTAAAATTAATAAATCATTTCTTGAAAAGTATTTGTATTACTATGTTAAAAAACAAATAGAGTTAAAAAACAAACATGGCTGGTTTCCACCGTTGCCTGGAGTCCACCGTTGAAAAGTCCACATTCTCACAAATGTGGAGTTTTCATCGGAGTTTCCTCAAACTTGCTGGTTCAGATTGTACCGTGTGTGTGTGTTTAGCTCTTCGTTACTACTGGATGATTGGATTTTCAACGCATCAGAGGTTCAATATTCTTTTTAGTTTTTTCCTTTTCTGTTGTCATAAAAAAAATAAATAAATAAAAACTTCACTCAGCAAACTTCAGGCAAGGGAGTGAACTTTACTCAACAAAAGAAGTGCCAACCATAAACTAAGTTAAGGCCTCGAATTTCGGACACTTCCTTCCACACCACGATGCCTTAAGCCACCACACCGGCAAGTATCTTTTAATTTTCATATTTTATATTTTCTGTTAAATAATTTTTTAATGGAGCTTTACTACGAAATATAATTTTCAAATTTACTGGTGTTAAATTGTAGTTTACATTTTTAATTAATGCAACGTCCAGATTAGTACCAATTGTACTCTTTAAAACTAAATAGGCTTATTTATAAAGTAGTCTGGCAAAGGAGTATAAGGAAATTGTTGTCTAGATTTTCTATATCCGTTCCTTTTATCCTTTACTCAAATTAGGGTTCCCAGTCTTTGATTGATGCAATATGGCAGCTTCTTAGCTTATTAACAAATTATTAATTGATAATAATGTAATATTAATTAGTATCATATTACATTTGGGTACTATTAAATCATACATCTATTTATTTACCTAAATTACGTATCGGTCTTATTAACTATAATATAACTACAAGCTTGTAATATGTTTGAAATTAAATTATGTTGAAATTTAATAGTAAATTCATGATCATAATCAGCAGATATTAATTAAATAGCTACTTTTATTATATCTTAGAACCATAAATTGGAAAAATTTAAACAAATTTGTGAACAATATTTAATTTTTATTAGTTGTTTTTAATAAAATACTAAGTTTATGATACAAAATGAATTCTAATTATTATAGTATTTAAATATATAGTTTGTTTTTAAACACTTTTTGTGTTTTTAATTTTTTAGAACATCAGACCCGCAAAGCTGTATGGTGCAAAACACATAAATATCATAGTTTATTGTTACATACAATTTTGCTACAATGTTAAGGTTTAACTTTTCACTTAATTGCATGCTCTCTGGTAAAAATAAAATTAAATGTCTTAAATTGTCACTAATAGGCTTGTTACTATGTGTCGTATCTATTGAACAGCTCTAAAACATATGTAATTTCATATTAGGTGAGTGGCATCAAAAATATGTTGGAGATATTATCTGTTATATTGTTTTTAGAATCTTGCAGAGCTTGTTAATTTTGTCAAATTTAACTGGCATTAGGTATTATTCAAGGGAAATTTTTACTGTTATAAACTGTGTGACAAATTTAATAGTTATAGGAAAATCATAGTACACGATTAAAAATCATAATCATGACTAATTTAAGTTTGTTTAAAAGTTAAAATCCTTCATATATTGATGAAATAGGTAAATTTATTTTGTCTGATATTGGTTCAACGTTTATAAATATTTAGGTTTTAATCAAACAATAATAACCATGACTGAAGATAGGCTGCTTAGATTATGACTTACTGAAAGCACCGGTGAAAGAGAGATGAACTGAGTAGTGGAAGTGAAATAGAGAACCATACTTTCTTCACTTTGTCACTTCATAAAAAATTGTCATGGTTAATAGGTTGATGGTAATTCGCATTTTGTTAATAAATGAACTATCATATTTAAAGAACGTTGATATTTTTAATGACCTTCAAATTAAAATCATAATTCATAAAATAAAAAATTTATGTTTCAATGTAATAAATATCATTGGCCTAATTTATGTCCAGATAATTTATGACCTTTTCTACTCTTAAGTCAAAGCGTCTAAAGAATTCAAAAACATATTATGTCAACTAAACGTTAGACAACACTAGAAGGCTATGTAACGTACAACATAACATTTCACAGCTTTTACGTACTAGTAGGAGATAAATATTTGAATATAACAAACAAGAGTATAAACATTCGATTTATATTTGCTTACATTATCTGTAAGTGTATGTTTGGATGTTGAAAAGGCCTCTCCAGAATAAATTTACATTCTACTGTAGGCGTACTGAATGTGTGTTTACGCTTGAGTAGAAAGGTGTTAAAGAAATCCAGAGAAGTTTTATATAAGACTCGATTTTCTATTAGTTGCCATGTGAAATGAAACACTCTTTAGATTATACTTTATTAAATAAGAAAATTGTACTTGATTACTAAAATTAAGTATTTTTAAAAATATAATAAAATGTTTAAAAACTAGTTGATGGCAGTGAATATAATTGAGATAGTCAGTGCTTTAATAATAGGTTTTCCATAAGACAAATATTGCATTTATGTTTGATAGTAAAATAACTACTATACTTAAATGTTTTTATTAGAATTATTTAATAAAAAAAAGGTTACTCCAATACTACTTCATGGAGTAGTAGTGAACAAGTGTATTCGATCCTAATTGAAATTAATTACAAGTAGAAAAAGGGTTAATCACGTATGCTAGGCTGTTGTTAAATTGGCTTTGTTTCCTGAAATATAACCCCAAAATATAATAAGGCTAAATTTGTGTCACCAATTATAAATGAAACTAGTTCCATCTATGTCAGTGGAATATATAGTTTTAGCACTAATAATGAGATTCCAAGATAAATATAATTGTTGTAATTAATAAAATTTATAAATAACGATGTTTTAGTATGATAAATAATAATATCGTATATTATTTTAAATAATATTTGGATCAATACAAAAAATCAATAATTTAAATTAATTTATAGGTCAGTATGAAAAAGGATACCTATTTAAATACAAAAAAATAATTAATTGCATTACCCACAAAGAGTTTTGATAATAGTAATACAATCTAATTTGACCACTGACCAGCCTTTCAAACACTTCACAATTGTTTTAATAATTGAAACTCTTTGTAATAAAGTCCTTTAATAATCAAAACAAATGAATCTATTTTATTAGATAGCATTATAAAATTCGGTCATCAACGTATCGCAGTTTATTTCATTAATTGAGGGTTTTCAAACCGACGTGTACATATATAAAACTTTATGCTACAATATTGTCATGAACACCAAATTATTTTTTTTTTCTGTGGATTCTGATCATACATATCATGTGTACTATTTTACCTGGCCTCCCCTTACAATTCGGTATACTACTACCCGGTCGTACTTAAGAGCTTGTTTTGTTCAAATATGCATCGAATATGAAATTTTTAAATGAGTGTCATCTAGAAATGGTTTGATAACTTTTCTTAATTTAGCCGTCTATAGTTTTGACTTTTAAAGAAAATAGGTTTCAAATGTTTATAATACGGATGATGATTTTTTAATTGACATGGTAACAATCGTTGGACTCACATATATATTCAATAAATTGAAAACCAGTATAATTGAGTCATTTTCAATTTTCTTCAATAAATAATTTATGACTATAATATGAAGTACTATCCAAATAATTCATTACTATTATAATATTGTTTTTGCCCTTCATATGTAAAAAACCTTCATTTCAACATCATATTGAGATATATTCTTAGTGCTTTCCTAAAATTAAGACAATATTAACCCATGGTACGACGCCTCAGACCGTTTGTCCGATTCAACACCGATTGTACAGTGCATTTATCAAAATTTAACATTCCACTCCTGTTTCGGGCCACTGTGAATATATAAGTTAAAATTCATTAAAAGGAAAGCAAAAACTACAAATTTTGAAAACATGACTTTAATGTATACATTTTATATGAAGATAATCAATTAATGATTTCTGATTAGCATCAACTAAATATGTTTCGATAACTTGCTAAATCATAAATATATATCTTGCGCTTGATTGCGTATACCTTTACAGCTTTACTTCAGTGTGTTATGTTGACTTTTAGTCTGTCCTAGTATATATTTAACATGTACCGGTACTAAAGTAATTGATAAAAAGAGTTTGCTATAAAAACTTATGTTAAGTGTTGTGCTTTAAATAGTTTAAAATATAAATTCATTCATTCAGTTATATTTTATATACATATAAAAATTAAAATATTTATTCATTTGACAGACTCTTTTTTCATAAAATGAATATACCTTTGACATAATTATATTTTTTGTATGTTATACTTATAATAATATAGTAAGTATCACTAAGTTTTTATAGAATAATGTCCTAGCTATGATAGTTAATTAAGTTCAAATAGACTATTCAAATACCCATTATGGTTGGTGCTATTTGGTAAGGCCTATATACTATTACCCGCCCACAGACACTGTGAAAAGAATTGTGAAATCAGTGTTTCACAAGTTTGTTTCCTTTTCAGGTGTGTTTCGTTTCCTGTCCTCTAGACCAAAGAAAACACCTATGTTGTTAAACTCGAATTGACCAACTAGGCAAGCACTGAGGAATTTATCCTAGACATTTCCTTAAACAACAATAAAAGGAATATTATAGATATCAGATAGTGAGCGACCCATTGGTGGTGAGGACCAACCCACTCTCCCACACACGTAAAGTAGTGATAACCCACCAACTCACCAGGGCAAGTATTGTGGTGATGTCCAACCTACCCACATATACACGTACAGTAGTAATGACCCAACTACCCAACCACACACGTATAGTGCTGTTGGCTCAACCACCCACACATACACGTATAGTAGTGATGCATTCCCACCCACCAACCTATACACGTAGAGTAGTAATGACCCAACTACCCAACCACACACGTATAGTGCTGTTGGCTCAACCACCAACACATACACGTATAGTAGTGATGCATTCCCATAAATATTTGGGTGGGATGCATTCCCACCCACGTACAGTAGTAATGACCCAACTACCTAACCAAACACGTATAGTGCTGTTGGCTCAACATCCCACACATACACGTATAGTAGTGATACATTCCCACCCACATACCTATACACATACAGTAGTAATGACACACCTACCTAACCACACACGTATAGTGCTGTTGGCTCAACCACCCACACATACACATATAATAGCCATGTACTCCCACCCACCCATATATACATGTAAAGTAGTGATGACCCACCAACTCACCCATACACGTACAATATTGATGTCCCACCTACCCACCCATACACGTATAATAGTAATCACCCACCTATCCATCCACACACCTAGTTTATTTAATTTATAACCTAAATTACTTTTTTTTTATTTATTTGGAGTGAACCAATCTGAAGTAAAACGAAAATGGTTTACGATGTACGAACATTATTAGATTAAAACACAAATACATGACTGTTCCCCAGCGTTGGTTTCGATAATCCCACAAGGGCAACAATTCATCCGATAAAACCTGCCAGATCAAATGCTACTGTTCCGAATCTTCGAATGACCCGTTAATACTGGAAAACTAGTTTTCTAATCGATCAGTTGCTATTCCTTAACACATCTACTATATTTATATGTCGTTACTATGGGTCTATATTATGGACTGTAATTTAGAAACTAGGCTCGTTATAGATAGTGTATTCCGAGTGAGGATACTATTAATAAACACCTTCCATATACCATAGCTCAAAACTACTGAAATGCAATTGGGAGGTTATAATCTGGCTTATGGGCATTGATGCGCACCAGCCGAACAATAACAGATAACAACTGTTGCTATCTTATATCTAATTTTTTTCAAACTTACGTTTTTTTTAGTAATGTGATATTTAGTTATACATATAAAAATTAAAATATTTATTCATTTGACAGACTCTTTTTTCATAAAATGAATATACCTTTGACATAATTATATTTTTTGTATGTTATACTTATAATAATATAGTAAGTATTACTAAGTTTTTATAGAATAATTTCCTAGCTATGATAGTTAATTAAGTTCAAATAGACTATTCAAATACCCATTATGGTTGGTGCTATTTGGTAAGGCCTATATACTATTACCCGCCCACAGACACTGTGAAAAGAATTGTGAAATCAGTGTTTCACAAGTATAATTTGTGATTTACTAAAGATATTGGTGTATTATATGTTAGCGAATGTATAAATTTATGGTGGGAAATTTCGAAATATTTGTCAAATTCAAGGGAAATCACGGGTAATGAGGAGTCTAGTATTTGAAGTACATATCTAATAGACTAGCTAAATTAAACATACCTAAAGTAATACCTAAAAATCACTTTATCAAAGGTTTCTATTTTTAGGTTGTCTTATATCTCTTTAATACGTATACAAATAGTAACAATTGACTTTTCAATACTTTTATCTTCTTTAATACTCTGTAATGTAAAACTATTATGCTACGTTTATCAAAATGTATGAATTTAAAAATCAATAAAATTTTTAAGTTCAATTAATAATAATTAAAAATAAATGTTTGGTATTTTACAATAATTCACTACCACTACTTTTTACGTCCACTGTGGTATTTACTATCCGCTAGGAATCCAATATCACTGGCCTTCTCTTATCGCTTTCCAAGAACTAACACACGGATGGCTCATTCGGTGGTAAGTCAATCTTTGGATTTACCAGTTTGTGATCAAATTTAGTAGCCACTTAACTAACCTTAACTAACCGTAATTGCGATAAGAAAAGTAGTGGTAGTGAAGTAACGGAAAAAGTAGTGTTAGTGAATTAACAGAAAAGGTCCTACATTTTATAAACCCAAAAGTAAAAAGATTTTGAAAAATGGGTTGGAATTCCTTCTCAATGCTTTTTCTTAAAATATACGCTAATTAACTCATCACACACTTTGTAGACACAATAGTGAAGGATTTAAAAAGTAACAAAATACAAGCGTGCTCCTGGAATCTCGTCTATCGGTCGTGTCCACCACGTATCTTTATTGTACAATAACGTTGGATACGTGAGTTGAAATTGGTGACATTTTAACTCAGTCGTGAATGTACATAACAAAATATAAAAATGTTTGATTGTGTTCAGTTAGCGTGAGTTTCAATCAGTTTTCATAGAGCCTGACATGTTTGCTTGATTTTTATGGTGAAACGACCACGTGAAATACTTTATAAATATAATATAGTATTTATCCGATGAAACTCTAGCAGTTTCCTTTAGTATTCACAGATTACCACGTATGTAAGCTTATTATTTATGTAAATATGCCTTAGGCGAAACTACAGGGATTTAAATCTAATTGTAACGAAAATAATGTTATTAACAGTTTAATAATTCAATTTTGTTGAATATGAGCTTCAATAAATGACTTTCTACAACGTCAGATTGATTCTGAACTGTTTTATAGATAATAATGAACAGTGTAAACATAAAAATATGCAAAGCTATCTAACCCAATTGCGAAATTCCTTTAAGTAACTTGACAGCTTGTTGACGACAGTTCTAAAAAATTAAATAAGGCTTTATAATTACGTGTAATGTACTTATGAAACTATGAGCATGGCTATAACTTAATTTTAGCTGCATTAAGTGTCTTGATAATAACACAATGGGCATGCCATGTTAAAACACTAAAAAATATGAACTTTATAGCTGGAATCAACTTAGAATATAGTATTTTTCAAACTGTACGAAGCCTGTTGAGTTATATATAAGTAGTGCATTGTTATTGAATGACGTATTTTGTAAAGTAAATAAAGTACCCATAAATTAATATTTATCAGTTAGTAAATAATTTGCAATAATATATCGTTTTTAAATGGTCATAGCATATATCGAATGTTTTATAGATAAAATTCCATACAATTATATAAGACTTTTTTATAAATTATCATTGTTAGGTTTAAATTCCTTATATTTTATTTTTCACTAGCCTAAATATGTAACTGTATTATGTTTATACCACGAATAAATATTTCTACTTATCTAAATATTGTAAATGTGTTAGTTAAGAATCGCATAAGATTTTAAATTATGGAGTGGGTAAACTTATCCAGTCCTTTTTTTATGTACAATTATAAAATCATATCATCAAAAAGATGATTATTCAAGTAGTATAAGGCTAATATTATATTGAATACTTACTGATTATGCAATATCTACTTATGTCAGTTTTATTCTTTCTGACTATCGATTTGTTCAAATTGTAAATCGCATTCTTTTACATAAGACACATTTTACTATGCACATTTGATAATACACATTCCTAAGGGCAATTCACTATGAATGTAATAATTTAAAATATTTCAAAAGTTTTGGTTACTATAAAAATAACAATACAACTATATTGTTTGACTTATTGATTGCTTACATATTCAACAATATTTATAAAAAAATTATTCAATAATTTTTAAATGACTTCCAATACTTTGTATACTTATGTTAACAATTATTAACATATTACTTATAAAATATTCGTCACATTATCCACCCAAACACGTAAAGTGGTAAAATAATAATACAACTATATTGTTTGACTTATTGATTGCTTACATATTCAACAATATTTATAAAAAAATTATTCAATAATTTTTAAATGACTTCCAATACTTTGTATATTTATGTTAACAATTAATAACATATTACTTACAAAATATTCGTCACATTATCCACCCAAACACGTAAAGTGGTAGTAACCCACCCACCCACCCATACATGTACAGTGGTAGTGACCCAATCACCCGCCCATACACGTACGTTGGTAGTGACCCACCCACCCGCCTATAAACGTACAGTGGTAGTGATCCACCGACCCACCCACAGACGTATAGTGGTAGTGACCCACTGACCCACCCATACACGTACAGTGATAGTGTAATTTTGTAATAATTTTGTATTTGTAAGAACTTGTATGTCATAGTGAGTTGACATGGAAAAATCATATACAGTATTTAAATACAAAATTAGTAAGAAGGGTATGACTGTTTTATTTTCTGAGGGACTGTTGTCCTGTACAAATCATGCGCTTATTGTACTTTACACTTGTGCAAAGTAGATTGGAGTATGGGATAATTTGCTGGGGAGGAGACTACAAAACAACATTAAATCCGTTATTAGTAATACAAAAACATTTTATAAGACTTATCCTGAGACGAAATTACCGAGAACAATCGTTACCTTGTTTTTTTAACCTTGTAGTACTTCTTTTAGAATATATGTTTATTTTTAAAGTACTTGAAATGTTTTATTCAAAAAGTGGAAATTTACCAAATTTAGATATAATATTTTTAAACAAAAGCTTAGAAATGCATCTAGCTTTCCAATTTCAAGACCTAACAGTACCAGTTATACTAAGTTTTGTACTTTTGTAGCTCAAAGATTGTTTAATACACTTCCACTAAATATATGAAATGTAGCAAGTAAAAACATATTTTTGAAGAGAGTAAAAAAATGGTTATTTACAAATTAAAATATCGAGGACTATTTTGTGATACTGCATTAGGGTTAATAGTACAATATACCAGGAGATGGTTTTAAAATTGTTACCTAGGATTCGTTGTTTATTATTTCAATGCTTGAAATGAATTATGGTGAATTGTTTTATCTTATTATGTTATATGTGTATACAATTTTTAATTTTATTTTCTGTTTAACTTGTTTTAATATTTTAAATGTTCATTTCTTAGCATAAAAAGTTTCCAATGAGTATAATTACAAGAACTGAGCAACTTTTTTTATTTATTAACAGGAATGTTTTTAGTTTAACGTAGTATATATTTGTTGTAAATACTTTAGAATATTACGGTAAGGAAGATTAGGAATATAGTTTTGTTTGTTTGCTACCGCATTGGTCTTTTTATTGAAATTTTATTGTTGTAATGGAACCTCAAAACAGATCTACGATCTAAGGGGCCCTTATTTATTTTTTCAACAATTTTACATTTGAATGGTACTAAGTATATAAATATATATATATATATAAATATATATATATATATATATATATATATATATATATATATATATATATATATATATGTATGTATACAGCTTCAGGTTGGGTAGTTGTATGTACATGTTAAATCATGTATGTGTGTGTATATATTTATTTGTATCTATCTATTTCTTGTATAGGAAGGCAGCATTGGGAGTACAATTACGTTTGAATTTTTATCTTTGTATGTATAAAATGAGAAAATAAAACATTATTATTATAATATTATTATATTACTTTGAATGTGATAAATTTAGAGGTAAATAATATTCAAATATGGGATGTAAATGCAAATACTTATAATCAAATTTATCTGTGGACTTGTAAGTGGTTTATTGTTTAATTGTATACTCAATTAATGATCACTATTTTAGAAAAAATAATAAACGAAAATAGTTACTTTAGAGAAATCGAGATAATGATTTTGTTTGTGAATAGTTACAATTAAACTTTCTCACAATGAAATACTGTTTGCAGTATAATCTAAATATATTATATAATTGAAAATGTTGCTTTATCTGTCAAAGAGAAGCTCTTAATCTCAGTTGCTGGTTTTATGTCACCATTTGAAACATTGTCGCTTTTACAACATACTATTAAAATTGCATTATCGAGTAGATTATTTCCTTATCATTCGTTCATATATGAATTTGTTGAAGGATTTTAAAAATTTGTACCTAATAAAAAATTCTTTTGAGAAATATTTATTATAAACATTACATTACATTGCTTATTTGCTTTAGAAAATATATAACTTTTGTGATACAGGGTGGAAAAAATATGGAAACGTTTTCACAAAAACGTTATTTTTTTCCATTGATAATTTAATTTGTTTTTAATAATTGTGTTCCAAATATAAATTTTTATCAGAATAATTTAATTAAAACTGTTTAATAGCAGAGAAACAATAACGTTACTTTGTAATTAAAATGACCGTAGCGGAAAAGGCAAACCTTTATAAGTCCAGTTTGGGGCAATTATTTGTTCTTGAATAGAACTTTCATTTTACACAAAACTCGACCCAGGCTTACGTTAAAGATTGATGTTCATTTCCTCTCGGGCCGTCCTTCAGAAAAGATGAAATGTCGCTAATGACGTCAAAAAGCATGTTCTTTGTAACCATGATCAAGTATAAGATTTAAATTTAATAAGTGAAGTGATACAACAGTTGTATAAGAGTTTCCATATTTTTTCCACCCTGTAGTGTTTTTCTCATCTTTAGTAGTTTTATTGATTATCATTTATTTAATGAATAAATGTTAAATATTTAAAATGGGTTTTATAGATTTTATGTTAGCGTATATAATGCTAAATCTTTTAATTATTAAATATAATAAAGCATTCTATGTATTGTGCAGGAGATTTTAAGTTAATTCTTGATTTCGTATACCAAAATAATAATTTGTTAATGTGGTATATTTCAAAATAACTAACTAGGCCTGCATAGAAGGCCTGTAAACAAGCACAAGATACGTACGTCAAGCAGGTGGCTTGATCAAAATGTAATTACTTTGTAATCCTCCGTGATGACGACATGTAATAAACTTATCACGTGGTAGACTTTAATGTAAACATTAATCCATTATTACTGTATTCCTGTTATTTTCGGTAGCTAGCAATAACAAGCTAAACAATATATATCAAAGAAAACCTGTTCGTGCAATGAAAATAACATGAAAAGAATTTATAAACATTTTTTAGCTCATATTTATTATATTTTAAAATGGATTACTTAGTAGCAGGGGCCAAAAACTAATTAACGTATTAAAGATGACAGTACTTACGGCATAAACTGTGTTTTCAGAAGTATCAATATAATTTATGTTAAAAAAGAAGTATATTACACTGCAAAGTACTGTGAATACTTTGGTACTGAGCCCCATCCCCCCCCACCAAAGCTGGTAAGCGTGCCAACCGGGGGATGGCTCAAAACCAGTCGAGTGATGGGATCACGGGTGGCAGTTGGAGGGTCAAAATAAAACTCGGCAGCTGAGCAAAACTAATTTATTACCAAGAAGCAAAAATTAATTAATCAAAAACGGCAGAAGGCCACAATATAAATTTGCACTTAAATAAATAACAATAAACACTAAAATTAACAAGATAATACACAAAAGCTACAAAAACAACAAACTCAACAAATACCAAAATTACCAATTAACAACTACATGGTGTATGGCCTATCTGCAGCCTAGCCGGAGACACCCAAAACGCAAGAAATAAAGACCCAAATAAAAGTGAAAAATTTATAAAAATTTTGGTATCACCAAATAAGCCGGCAATTTGGCCCACATCCCTTGATTCCACCGGGCCAGGGAGTAAGCCGGAATCCCTGGGCAGCTCCGAATTAGAAGTTAAGTAAAAGTCCCATAATCCCCTTTTGGTGAAAGTTTAAAAATTAAACAATTTAAAAGAAAATATAAAACGGTACCGTTCTAGTAAAAAGTCACTTCACGACCTCCATAATACAATGAACAAAAAAATATAAATAACAATCACTAGGCCTAAACATATAAATAAATAACATAACTTAACCATAGGGACCTAACAACTATAAAATCTAAAAAGATATAACAACAAATAAAACTAATTAATTAATAACAAGAAATATAAATATAAATAAATATTAACACCCAAAAGTTCCTTTTGTATGTCAAGTTTTTCTTTCTTTAATAAAAAAAATATATATAAGTCCCCAATGGCTGTGTTGCATAAACTGTTTGTTTTAGGCCTAGCCCACATTAAATTGTTCCACCACCATTCTTTTCTTCTTTTTTTTCTTTATAGATATCACTGGTTTTTCTTGGTTAATTTTTTTTATGTAAAAATTTCAACAGCAAAACCCCCAGCTCAGCCGCCGGGAAAACAAGATGGAAAACACTGACCTGAGGACAGGAGACTTATACCACAAAGATGTAGAGCGGGTAGCGGGCGCCTCCAGGCTCCAACATGGTCCTCAGGCCAGGCTAGCAGTGCAGAATGGTAGACAATCCCCGGACGGCAGGCCGAGGGTGAAACGTCCTACTCAAGGACCCTGGAGTTTTAGTGTGTCTATCTGAACATGTCTATTTCTGCAGGCAGCACAAGACCACTCAACAGCCAGGCCAACCTGACCGAAGCTGCTGGAACACGGAACGAAACGGAACTGGGCCAACGGCCACCAAAGTACGTGAAACGCCGGGCAAAAGCGAATCTCAGGCAGCCCGGCAGACTACGACGGAAAAAACGAAACTGTACCGGTCCAAGACCCGGTACAACCTCCCTCTGCAAAACCTCAACACACCCAGGCAGGGGAGAAAACTCGGTACCTCAGGGAACCCAACAGAAGACGAAGAAGACCTCCGAAGAGTGGTGTTCCAAGGACGTCCAAGAGAAACTAAGAGGGGAAACCCCTCGAACAGGGAGCAAACTACCCTGACTGTCGGGCCCGACAAGAAAAAAGAGAGAAAGACTCTCTCAGAACAGCCACCTAGGGCGCAGAGGTGATCAATCTCTTTGCCCCAAGAAACCCCCAGGAACACCAACTCCTGGATCAACCGTTCCCCGGAAAGCCTTAAGCTGGGACACATGGGCTTTCCTGAACACCCTGCCTGACTGGGGATCAACCAGCAGAGCAGTCACCGGTGACAAAAACCTGTCGATGCGGTGGGGACCAGACCACCGATAGCACAACTTTGCAGCTCTTCGTTCCGCGGCCGAACTGACCGGGTGAGCCTGACCAAGAACCAGATCTCCAACCTGAAAAGGGTTAGGAGTGCGACCCTTATCATACCTCCTCCTCACTCTCTCTCTAGCACGTAGCAGGTTGCGCCGAGCAGCCCGCCACGTGGACACTACGTCAGTGGCACCTGGCGTAGGTAGAAGATCCTCTAGCCTCCACAAGTTGGACAAAGGATTGTTAGGAGGGACCACGCTCTGCTACCAATTGAGCCCCATCCCCCCCACCAAAGCTGGTAAGCGTGCCAACCGGGGGATGGCTCAAAACCAGTCGAGCGATGGGATCACGGGTGGCAGTTGGAGGGTCAAAATAAAACTCGGCAGCTGAGCAAAACTAATTTATTACCAAGAAGCAAAAATTAATTAATCAAAAACGGCAGAAGGCCACAATATAAATTTGCACTTAAATAAATAACAACAAACACTAAAATTAACAAGATAATACACAAAAGCTACAAAAACAACAAACTCAACAAATACCAAAATTACCAATTAACAACTACATGGTGTATGGCCTATCTGCAGCCTAGCCGGAGACACCCAAAACGCAAGAAATAAAGACCCAAATAAAAGTGAAAAATTTATAACAATTTTGGTATCACCAAATAAGCCGGCAATTTGGCCCACATCCCTTGATTCCACCGGGCCAGGGAGTAAGCCGGAATCCCTGGGCAGCTCCGAATTAGAAGTTAAGTAAAAGTCCCATAATCCCCTTTTGGTGAAAGTTTAAAAATTAAACAATTTAAAAGAAAATATAAAACGGTACCGTTCTAGTAAAAAGTCACTTCACGACCTCCATAATACAATGAACAAAAAAATATAAATAACAATCACTAGGCCTAAACATATAAATAAATAACATAACTTAACCATAGGGACCTAACAACTATAAAATCTAAAAAGATATAACAACAAATAAAACTAATTAATTAATAACAAGAAATATAAATATAAATAAATATTAACACCCAAAAGTTCCTTTTGTATGTCAAGTTTTTCTTTCTTTAATAAAAAAAATATATATAAGTCCCCAATGGCTGTGTTGCATAAACTGTTTGTTTTAGGCCTAGCCCACATTAAATTGTTCCACCACCATTCTTTTCTTCTTTTTTTTCTTTATAGATATCACTGGTTTTTCTTGGTTAATTTTTTTTATGTAAAAATTTCAACAGCAAAACCCCCAGCTCAGTCGCCGGGAAAACAAGATGGAAAACACTGACCTGAGGACAGGAGACTTATACCACAAAGATGTAGAGCGGGTAGCGGGCGCCTCCAGGCTCCAACATGGTCCTCAGGCCAGGCTAGCAGTGCAGAATGGTCGGCAATCCCCGGACGGCAGGCCGAGGGTGAAACGTCCTACTCAAGGACCCTGGAGTTTTAGTGTGTCTATCTGAACATGTCTATTTCTGCAGGCAGCACAAGACCACTCAACAGCCAGGCCAACCTGACCGAAGCTGCTGGAACACGGAACGAAACGTAACTGGGCCAACGGCCACCAAAGTACGCGAAACGCCGGGCAAAAGCGAATCTCAGGCAGCCCGGCAGACTACGACGGAAAAAACGAAACTGTACCGGTCCAAGACCCGGTACAACCTCCCTCTGCAAAACCTCAACACACCCAGGCAGGGGAGAAAACTCGGTACCTCAGGGAACCCAACAGAAGACGAAGAAGACCTCCGAAGAGTGGTGTTCCAAGGACGTCCAAGAGAAACTAAGAGGGGAAACCCCTCGAACAGGGAGCAAACTACCCTGACTGTCGGGCCCGACAAGAAAAAAGAGAGAGAGACTCTCTCAGAACAGCCACCTAGGGCGCAGAGGTGATCAATCTCTTTGCCCCAAGAAACCCCCAGGAACACCAACTCCTGGATCAACCGTTCCCCGGAAAGCCTTAAGCTGGGACACATGGGCTTTCCTGAACATCCTGCCTGACCGGGGATTAACCAGCAGAGCAGTCACCGGTGACAAAAACCTGTCGATGCGGTGGGGACCAGACCACCGATAGCACAACATTGCAGCTCTTCGTTCCGCGGCCGAACTGACCGGGTGAGCCTGACCAAGAACCAGATCTCCAACCTGAAAAGGGTTAGGAGTGCGACCCTTATCATACCTCCTCCTCACTCTCTCTCTAGCACGTAGCAGGTTGCGCCGAGCAGCCCGCCACGTGGACACTACGTCAGTGGCACCTGGCGTAGGTAGAAGATCCTCTAGCCTCCACAAGTTGGACAAAGGATTGTTAGGAGGGACCACGCTCTGCTACCAATTGAGCCCCATCCCCCCCACCAAAGCTGGTAAGCGTGCCAACCGGGGGATGGCTCAAAACCAGTCGAGCGATGGGATCACGGGTGGCAGTTGGAGGGTCAAAATAAAACTCGGCAGCTGAGCAAAACTAATTTATTACCAAGAAGCAAAAATTAATTAATCAAAAACGGCAGAAGGCCACAATATAAATTTGCACTTAAATAAATAACAACAAACACTAAAATTAACAAGATAATACACAAAAGCTACAAAAACAACAAACTCAACAAATACCAAAATTACCAATTAACAACTACATGGTGTATGGCCTATCTGCAGCCTAGCCGGAGACACCCAAAACGCAAGAAATAAAGACCCAAATAAAAGTGAAAAATTTATAACAATTTTGGTATCACCAAATAAGCCGGCAATTTGGCCCACATCCCTTGATTCCACCGGGCCAGGGAGTAAGCCGGAATCCCTGGGCAGCTCCGAATTAGAAGTTAAGTAAAAGTCCCATAATCCCCTTTTGGTGAAAGTTTAAAAATTAAACAATTTAAAAGAAAATATAAAACGGTACCGTTCTAGTAAAAAGTCACTTCACGACCTCCATAATACAATGAACAAAAAAATATAAATAACAATCACTAGGCCTAAACATATAAATAAATAACATAACTTAACCATAGGGACCTAACAACTATAAAATCTAAAAAGATATAACAACAAATAAAACTAATTAATTAATAACAAGAAATATAAATATAAATAAATATTAACACCCAAAAGTTCCTTTTGTATGTCAAGTTTTTCTTTCTTTAATAAAAAAAATATATATAAGTCCCCAATGGCTGTGTTGCATAAACTGTTTGTTTTAGGCCTAGCCCACATTAAATTGTTCCACCACCATTCTTTTCTTCTTTTTTTTCTTTATAGATATCACTGGTTTTTCTTGGTTATTTTTTTTATGTAAAAATTTCAACAGCAAAACCCCCAGCTCAGTCACCGGGAAAACAAGATGGAAAACACTGACCTGAGGACAGGAGACTTATACCACAAAGATGTAGAGCGGGTAGCGGGCGCCTCCAGGCTCCAACATGGTCCTCAGGCCAGGCTAGCAGTGCAGAATGGTCGGCAATCCCCGGACGGCAGGCCGAGGGTGAAACGTCCTACTCAAGGACCCTGGAGTTTTAGTGTGTCTATCTGAACATGTCTATTTCTGCAGGCAGCACAAGACCACTCAACAGCCAGGCCAACCTGACCGAAGCTGCTGGAACACGGAACGAAACGTAACTGGGCCAACGGCCACCAAAGTACGCGAAACGCCGGGCAAAAGCGAATCTCAGGCAGCCCGGCAGACTACGACGGAAAAAACGAAACTGTACCGGTCCAAGACCCGGTACAACCTCCCTCTGCAAAACCTCAACACACCCAGGCAGGGGAGAAAACTCGGTACCTCAGGGAACCCAACAGAAGACGAAGAAGACCTCCGAAGAGTGGTGTTCCAAGGACGTCCAAGAGAAACTAAGAGGGGAAACCCCTCGAACAGGGAGCAAACTACCCTGACTGTCGGGCCCGACAAGAAAAAAGAGAGAAAGACTCTCTCAGAACAGCCACCTAGGGCGCAGAGGTGATCAATCTCTTTGCCCCAAGAAACCCCCAGGAACACCAACTCCTGGATCAACCGTTCCCCGGAAAGCCTTAAGCTGGGACACATGGGCTTTCCTGAACACCCTGCCTGACTGGGGATCAACCAGCAGAGCAGTCACCGGTGACAAAAACCTGTCGATGCGGTGGGGACCAGACCACCGATAGCACAACTTTGCAGCTCTTCGTTCCGCGGCCGAACTGACCGGGTGAGCCTGACCAAGAACCAGATCTCCAACCTGAAAAGGGTTAGGAGTGCGACCCTTATCATACCTCCTCCTCACTCTCTCTCTAGCACGTAGCAGGTTGCGCCGAGCAGCCCGCCACGTGGACACTACGTCAGTGGCACCTGGCGTAGGTAGAAGATCCTCTAGCCTCCACAAGTTGGACAAAGGATTGTTAGGAGGGACCACGCTCTGCTACCAATTGAGCCCCATCCCCCCCACCTAAGCTGGTAAGCGTGCCAACCGGGGGATGGCTCAAAACCAGTCGAGCGATGGGATCACGGGTGGCAGTTGGAGGGTCAAAATAAAACTCGGCAGCTGAGCAAAACTAATTTATTACCAAGAAGCAAAAATTAATTAATCAAAAACGGCAGGAGGCCACAATATAAATTTGCACTTAAATAAATAACAATAAACACTAAAATTAACAAGATAATACACAAAAGCTACAAAAACAACAAACTCAACAAATACCAAAATTACCAATTAACAACTACATGGTGTATGGCCTATCTGCAGCCTAGCCGGAGACACCCAAAACGCAAGAAATAAAGACCCAAATAAAAGTGAAAAATTTATAAAAATTTTGGTATCACCAAATAAGCCGGCAATTTGGCCCACATCCCTTGATTCCACCGGGCCAGGGAGTAAGCCGGAATCCCTGGGCAGCTCCGAATTAGAAGTTAAGTAAAAGTCCCATAATCCCCTTTTGGTGAAAGTTTAAAAATTAAACAATTTAAAAGAAAATATAAAACGGTACCGTTCTAGTAAAAAGTCACTTCACGACCTCCATAATACAATGAACAAAAAAATATAAATAACAATCACTAGGCCTAAACATATAAATAAATAACATAACTTAACCATAGGGACCTAACAACTATAAAATCTAAAAAGATATAACAACAAATAAAACTAATTAATTAATAACAAGAAATATAAATATAAATAAATATTAACACCCAAAAGTTCCTTTTGTATGTCAAGTTTTTCTTTCTTTAATAAAAAAAATATATATAAGTCCCCAATGGCTGTGTTGCATAAACTGTTTGTTTTAGGCCTAGCCCACATTAAATTGTTCCACCACCATTCTTTTCTTCTTTTTTTTCTTTATAGATATCACTGGTTTTTCTTGGTTATTAATTTTTATGTAAAAATTTCAACAGCAAAACCCCCAGCTCAGCCGCCGGGAAAACAAGATGGAAAACACTGACCTGAGGACAGGAGACTTATACCACAAAGATGTAGAGCGGGTAGCGGGCGCCTCCAGGCTCCAACATGGTCCTCAGGCCAGGCTAGCAGTGCAGAATGGTCGGCAATCCCCGGACGGCAGGCCGAGGGTGAAACATCCTACTCAAGGACCCTGGAGTTTTAGTGTGTCTATCTGAACATGTCTATTTCTGCAGGCAGCACAAGACCACTCAACAGCCAGGCCAACCTGACCGAAGCTGCTGGAACACGGAACGAAACGGAACTGGGCCAACGGCCACCAAAGTACGCGAAACGCCGGGCAAAAGCGAATCTCAGGCAGCCCGGCAGACTACGACGGAAAAAACGAAACTGTACTGGTCCAAGACCCGGTATAGTACTTAGTAAAAAAGTAAGTAAACTCATTTTTTATGTATTTTGACCGTCACTTTTACTTTTTCATATATGCGTTAAAATACAGAAAGTATAGTGATCCTAAAAAAATATTTACAAGTTAGTATAAAAATCCATTTGGTCTCTTGAACACCGAATTTGGTGTTTTTTTGTGTCTGTCCATATGTGGGTCTGTATTTGTGCATATGCACTTCGTTGGACAATCAACGTATGGATCGATTTGTATGAAATTTGATATGTTACACCTACATACCAAATTTCAGTACTATACAAAGTAAGCAGTGATGTATATTCTTGTAAATGTATCCTTGCGTGTAACATGAGTACTACAGCTGTCTGTAAAATATGTGCTCGTGTGTTGGAAAATCCGCAGTCCTATCAAGAGGGTTATTACTTGATGACATAATGTTATAATGACTACATTCGCTCATCTACACTCATCACACTCAATTGAAATCCATATTTGCCCATATCTTGACGATCGGCTTCTTATGAATAAAAAAAAAAAAAAAATTCCTGTTATGATTTAAAATACATGTCGAATTACTAATTTTTGGCCACATTGTAGGAATGGTTTTAGTGTATTTTTACTAAATGATACTTACGGTTTATGTCATTTCTTACGGTTATTTAGATCTAGCTATAACTGTCCTATGTTCTGAACTAAAGTATAGTCTAAGCTTATTAATTAATTTACAATATTTATGATAAAGATACTAAACGTTTACAGTAAAAAAAGCAGCTCAATAATTTATTCTTAATTTTATGTTGTTTTGTTTTTATTTATTTATTTTTTTGATAAATGTCACACATAGTTTTATTTATCTTCTAGAACAATTCAAATTCAGCTACCTTTATAAAATTTTAATGATTTGCGTAATTAATAACTCGAAATATCAATAAACTATGTTCAATTTTCAATCAGATTTAATAGTTATTTTGAATGTGGCTTTGATATTTTTTTTTTTACTCAGGAAGTGTGAATGGAAATTTATAAAAAAAATTGTATTGACAATAAACAGAAAAAATATTTAAAAATGTTTATATTTAGAATTAAAATTTTCTTCAACAATAAAACAACAAAGTTAAATTGGTATAATGTTAATAAACCTGTATATATTTAACGGATTTTTTCATCTTTATTTTCTTTAATATTGATTATTTTTTGATTTGACTTATTTTAATTATGAATAAAATAACTAGTAGCATAAATTCAAAACAAGTTAATGACATTACACATTAATAATATTAAATAAATGAAAAAAAACGTTAATTCATACAAAATAAAAAATATCTCAAGCTATTATACTTTACTAATTTATAAAGTTATTCTTGTTCGAAAATTATATGACTATACTTTATTTGATAAATTATTGGGTAGAAATATAATTAGGATTAAAATGTGAGTTTCATGAAGATAAACGTTTCTTTATTTTTTATTAATGCTATACAATATATTTATTTAATTACAGGAAATAAAAGACAGTAAAAATGACGCTAGCAAAATGTGATACCAAAGCTAAACATCCGTTGAGACTTGGCAGAACTTTCAAGCTATCTGACGCCAGAGAAAAAATGTCTATCAACTATTTTGGGGCTTTACCAATAAACACTAAGAGCTTAATATACGGTCTATAATTTAATCTGGTAAGTACTTTGCCTTTCAGAAAACCTTTTTGTTTACATATTTTTTCCAGAGTTCCTCGTATATCAATAAACGTTTATTAAAGTACACGATAAGTATTGCTTTATTTCTTAATTTTTTTAAAATAAATATTTACGATAGTTCTACAAGTATACTAACTTGTCTACAAGTATACTATCTTGTCTACAAGTATACTAACTTGTCTAAATTATACTATATTGTCTACAAGTATACTAATTTGTCTAAAAGTATAATAACTTGTCTACAAGTATACTAACATGTCTACAAGTATACTAACCTCTTTACAAGTATACTAACTTGTCTACAAGTATACTAACTTGTCTACAATATACTATCTTGTCTACAAGTATACTAAGCTCTGTAAAAGTATACTAACTTGTCTACAAGTATACTAACCTCTCTACAAGTATACTAACTTGTCTACAAGTATACTAACCTCTATACAAGTATACTAACTTTTCTACAAGTATACTAACCTCTCTACAAGTATACTAACCTCTCTACAATTATACTAACTTGTATACAAGTATACTAACCTCTCTAAAAGTATACTAACTTGTCTACAAGTATACTAACCTCTCCACAAGTATACTAACTTGTATACAAGTATACTAACCTCTCCATAAGTATACTAACTTTTCTAGAAGTAAATATAATGTTTATTACTAAACAAAAATCAATAACAATAATTTTAACTAAAAAAACACTTAGTTAAAGTATTTTTGGCACACCATTGATTCAAACAATTTAAAAATATAAATATGTGCTTCAAACGAGACTTGGTTGATGTATAAATTACATAAATATTGATGAAATATTTTTTTAACTAAAACATACATTTTATCGACCAATTAAATATAAATTTGTCCCAAGAAAAATGCATAAAACTGTGCCAATTCATGGAAACGTACAACTTGCTAATGTATACACTAAAGCAGATGTACCAAATATATGAGGACGGAATTATATAATTTTTTACTATTTAAATAAACCAAAAAACCTAACTTAATTATAATATACATAAAGATGTACTTTTGTAAGCAAATATAAGTTTTTATATTATTATGGACGGTCCTCAACGAGTCAGAAGAAAACCTAAATTAAAGCAAAAGTTGATATTTACGTTGTAATTTAAAGTCTCTATTAGTAGAACACAATGCCATAAAAGCAAACATTTGTAAACAGTGTTACTGTGCCTATAAATATATTTCAAAGTAAATGTTATTAGTTTATTGGAAAATATTTTAAAATAGAACACGTCAATTTGTATATCAAATGAAATATCCATACAAGGTTTATTTTTACAGATCCGTCAGTAAAAAGTCCTATCCTACACAAAACTGCAATAGTTTTACAAAATTGAGCTTTTTTCCTATGGGTTGTTTAATAAAATATTGAGAAACCATCCTCTATAAATATAAATGTTTTCATATTTGGAGGTAAATTTTACATCCTTTTAAAAGTTTTTTAGAGCTATAAGATCTCTCTCATGCAGTTCAATTATAAGCTTGATTTTGCACATTTCAGCCTATGTCTTCAGAATGTATAATTCATAGTCTACAATCTTTAGTCGAAGTTGTAATATTGTGTTTTCCTTGTAAAGTTACTTCATTTTACATAAGTAACTTTAAGTATGCCGTCCCCAGATTTTTTGTACACCCTGTATACAGAAACTTGTCGTTTATTGTAAAAATCATGATCGTAAACAGGAGTAGTGTTCTTGGTTCTTGGATGTTGTGAATATAACTTGTAATCACTTTAAAAACATAATCACGTAATAAGTATACTATAGTTAAATATTTTTTAATAATATGAAACCTACATATTATGCAAATATTGTCCATATGATTTAACAAATTAAATATTATTATTATTGAATAAACTTTTATAAAGCAAAAATTTTCTGAAAAATATGGGACATATTTTCTACTTTAACGAATAGTGATTGTATGAAGAACAAAAAAAAAAAAAAAAAAAAAAAAAAAAAAAAAAAAACAAAAACTTAAATAAAAGTGAGTTGTAATTAGGTGACTTCTTACATTATATCCCCACTTCCACAATCACGTGTTTACCCCAACGTTAACAACCCTTTCTCTTTGCACAACATATTGTCGCTTGAACTGAATGGGTTAATCCTGTAAATAAAAATAATTTTCATATATACTTACGTTAGTAATAAATTTTAACAAACGTCGGAATATTGAATGGAAAACGTATGCTACGTTTTAAATACATATCATTATATAAATTTTACAATAAATACAGTTGAAAACTTATTTCACACTCAAAGATATTTCTTTCTAAGTACTGAGACCCTCTCAAATATGATGGCCTAAGTTGAAAATTGCCTACCTAGTGTTAAATTGACTGACTAGAAATTATTAGGTTAGAACTAGCTATAGAATTTATTTTCAATTAGACCATTTGACAATTGAATTAGAATTTATTAACAGCTCAACTTAGCCATTATAAAAGCACCCACCTACCATATGATAAGAACTGTCACTTTTATTTTTATTTTTAAAGTAGTCTATACAAAATGTTTGTAGGTTAAAAATCTAATCCGAAGTGTTTCAATATTTATTTTATTTTAATTTATACACCACAACATTATACAGTGTACTAAATTAACTAAGTTTGTGTAGTTTTATATTTTAAGATGCTACGAAGATGGGGTTATCCCCAAAATGTATACATCGCAATAAAACTAAAATGGATTGTGCAAGTAAGGCAGTAAATTATTTATATAATTAATTTTACACAATTCAGAGCTACATATTGAAATAAGAATTTATTTATTACAAACATTATATATTACATTGTATGTAACAGTTTTTGATTTTATTTTATTATATTTAATCTACGTTAAATATTATTTGTACTTTTGTGAGAAGGCCTAGTAAAATCTTTTTGTCAGATGTCCAACTTGTGTTGCAGGTCTACCACCCAGGCCTCTTCCAACATTATTGTAGGTAATCTACCACATGGTGTTTGTAAATGAACTTTAAAATAATTAACTCCGTCGTAATATTTTGTGTCGTGAATACTCCACACAAACACAAAACTAGCTGGATTAATATGAGTTACTTTGGACATAGATTATAAAATTAACACAAATATATACTGGCTTATATATAATAATGTAGGCGTAAAACACTTTTTACATTAGGTTATCTAGAAAATGACGAAAAAACATTTAAATCACTATAAAACACATTTTCAATGAGGCAAAACTTTTGTTATGTTCCTGCAATAAAATCTTTTGGGCCAACTGAATTAATTTGTTGAGGAGATTATACTCTGCAGACAAGTCAATGTCAAATGGTATGAACTGTCATGCAGGGAGAACAGAACAGGGAGAAATTTACGTAAGAACCAGAACAGGATCTTTTCCGTTATTTCACTACCATTACCGTAACTTAGGTTTATCTAAGATAACCTAACCAAACCTGTAGGAAATATAGCTTGATTGTGTCACTGCTGGAGACTAATTATAGTGTAATGTTAGACATTCCAGACAATTTTTTCTTTCACATAGAGAGGTCACGCAAAATTAACAGAAATTAAATTGTTTATTCTAGTCCAAACAATAAATTAAGCACGTATAAAATGAATTACTATCATGTCAGCTTAAGAATAAAACACGTTATTTAAGCATTCACTGACTCTCGTTTCAAGAATACCCTTCGGTCTAGGGTTGAAAGCAGACTCGTGTTATTCTCTGAATACAACATGTACAGTTACTTGTTGGTCTGGAGTCTTGTCTAAGGATATACACATAAGATGTCAACTGAATTTTTGGAATGAAAACAATTGTTTTTTTTTTTTATTTTTGGTTTTTAATAAGGTTCTATCATGTAAATATTCATCAAAAAATATAACAAAATGATGTTTTAAATAAATTAAAGATAAATACACGAAAGAAAGAAATAATTTAGACAATAAATACGTAACTTTTAAGAGTCCATTTTTCAACTCACACAACGACAAAGTATCGTGCATATACGTTAAGGTTATGTCTTGTATTTAAGATATAAGTAATGCACATATTTATGAGTTTAGAAAGGCATTTATATTTACTTCTTTATTTCGATGATAATGTAAATTACATGAAATGAGTCAGTTTACATAGCGAAAATGTTCCTAATCATAAAATATTACTAATAATAAATCTATATACAAATCTTCATATTACTGTCAGCATCTGCCTGACAATACTCCCGAACGCCATTGGAGGGCCCGTCCAAAAGATAGTCTGTAACTCTCCGTACGAACGACTTGGCACAAGTGTTCCCCCTTATTGATGCAGGCAAAGCGTTAAAAAGTTTTGTTCCTGTGTATGTTAAGTGAATATCGAAAAATGATATTCTGTTTTTCGAAAGGGCGAGTGTACATTTATTTCATAAATTATGGCTATGGGTAGTTGTACTAGAAAAGGTGTAGGTGTGTTTCTTAACAAATTTAACAAATTTTATTTTACATATGAAATAGGGAAAGTAGATTAAGCACGAACAATCGTATTTAAGTTACATTTTTATACGTCCTTAAACAAAGACTAGGTGCGATACTTAGGGGCTAAACTAATTGTAGTATTGTAATTAATTTTCTACGATCTAATGTTATAATGCGCTGTCAATTTTTAAGTTTTTACTTTCTTATCAATAACTTTTCTCCACTTAAACTCGCGATGATTGTGTTTTCATAGTTTGCTTATTGATAAATTAACTCAAATAAACTTTTTGTAAATAGGGAATATTGTTTTACTGTATATTCTTTTTAAAATATCTACATATAAAAGACACAGCCCTGACTCACTCACACACTCACTCATCACTATTTCTCCAACTTCCCATGTAGGTAGAGAGCTGCAATTTTGTACACTGTTTCTTAATGTATTAAATAGGATAACTAAAGTATTTTTATCTGCATAAAGTACTATGCTCCTAAGTGGTAGAAAAGTCCCTAAAATAATGTTTTATAAAAATAACATTGGGTTTAATTTAGTAAATTAATAACGTCAGTTTTGTAAATAAATATAAATGTTTATTTTGTATATTTGGCATTACTCTATCGATGATTTTTTAATATATCTGTATACCACAGTCTGTTATTATACTGTGATTCTACTATGGGTTTAATCTTCAGCTGCTAAACAACTAAGCAAATGAAATGAACACGTTTGAAATAGGCTAACTAGTACCAATGAATATTATTTATACTGATGAATAGGTATCAGCTTAAGTAGTGTGAGTGAGAAACTGTAAATAAATTTGATTTGGTGATTTTACGATATACAGTTAATCTACTATTATTTGTAGTCAAAAGTCATTTGCCGAGGCCGAAGGCCGACGTATATCGAGTGAAGCGAGAGTCGGATTAGCACGAGAAGCGTACTGCTGTGTCCCCTAGTTTATATGTAACAGCACTAACGCATTAATATTACTGTGACCTAAATTAAAATTGTTAATGGCATATCGTGCGATAGCCTGCTGTGAACTTAAATCAGATTTTTTCATAAAGAACCAGTAAACCTGCTTGGTTGCCATACAATTGGAAATGTTTACAACTTTATCATAAATTCCCAACTACGTTGTGTGTGTCCCTTTAGGTTGGGTGTTTTTAAGAAGTTGAATTTCATCAGTATTAATATATCATACGGATTTGTTTCATGAATGGATTGCATAAATAAATGTATTAATAACTATATAAATATATATGAATGACAGTGTACCCCTGGATAAACGAGATTAAATTTTGATATTCATCGTGGCATAGTTCTCTTTTACGCGAAGTGATATGAAGTAAGTTTTGTTGATAATATTATATCATGAAAGGGAAGCGTAGAAAGTTTTCGTACGATGTTGTCTGTTTCTGTTATCCTGGAAAATCAAATGCTCAAGTATTACTTCATATGAAATAATTCTTGCAGTGCACCAAAATACCCAAGCTAACACTTCAGGGACATACTGTGATTTTACAAATAGAGAGGGACGGTGTGTTATAATGGTCCTATTTTCTAAAACAGAAGCACGATTTATTTGTGAACAGCCAAGTGGTGTAAGTTTTTGGGTCTTTGAGTACGGAACAAATATTCAAAAGCTGGCCTTGACTGGAATTTGTTTTCAGAAATATTCTCATTGTGCTGGTTTTTCCTCTTACCAGTCTGAACATGTTTCCTACATATATCAATTTCTATGAGGAATGGGTAGATTGGTTTAAAAAAGAATATAAGACTCACATTAATAAAAAAATAAAAAAAAATACTTGTAAAGGCTGGAGGACAAAATAACAGAAAACAATAATAAAACATCCTGGCATATGAATTATATCCTACAGAAATAAATATACACATTTGTCTGTGCTAGCATTTATTAAAAAAATTACCAACCTTAAATACATTGCCGTATTAAATCACTCCATACAACATATGTTCCCCTTATTTCTAATAAATAACAGGTATGGAATATTAAAGCATAATAATAATAATAATAATAATAATAATTTACTAACATTTATATAAAAAATAACAGTATTATTATTAATTAAAAAAGGTTTTTTGGTTTCTTAGTAAGTCAGTTAAAACTGTTCATGCAAATATTAATGTACTATATGTCATTATGTTGTCAGCCCTGCGTGTACAAGAAAGTTTATACGTAGTAAACATGACTATTGTGTAGTTATGATTGTACATAGTCTTTTATCCAACGATGTTCATTTGCATGGTATTTAGCTAGAACAGATACTTCTACCTAGTTATAGTGTTGGAATACTGTCCATTCAAAAGCATTTATAGTTAACTGTACTATTTACTTTAATTTAATGTTATGTAAGGGGGTGAAATTCCCTTAGATGTCCGTCAAAACCAAACTTTTTCTATTACCGAATATCTATAAAGGAGATACGAAAGTTGTTGCAACACTCATTATACAATATGTCTTAGGAACTTTCTTCACATAAACAAACAAAGATATTGTGTAGGTTAGGTTAGGTTAAGTTAGATTAGGTTAGGTCAGGTTAGGTTACAGGCAAGTCCTTTCATTACAAAAGAAAGCTAATAACAACATGTTCTTGTAAATATATAAGTAGTTTAGATAGTTATTGGCATAGAAAAAGTTTGCGTTTGGTGGGTCCCTAAAGGAATTCGGCTGTAAGGGTTATTTTTAATTTTAAACCTTTACTTTAACTTGGTGCAATTGAAGATATTATTAAATGTTGGATAGTAAAGAATATAATTACATTACGTCCTAGATTATTCATACAAGTGACTTATTTGGAAAATATTTAGTTAATATTACAAGTGATCATTGACAAACAAGGTATAAAATCAAACAAATCCCACCAACGTAACAGTGATGTAAAGCTTTTTGCTTCTTTGACACAGATAATTACACACTTTAATTTACAATATAAATAAAATAACTGTGACATCAAAAAGTAACTGCTCTGAAACTTAAATGTACTTTTTATTTATAGTACTATTTATAGAACTATTTCAATCCATTTTATTTACAAACCCAATGTTCTTATTACATTTATTATTAATGCAAGGACATAAATGGATATCAGCTATATCATTTTAAAGCATTTATAGTTATTTAACGGCTAAGATATTTATTTAGAGCATCTTAATGAACAATAATAGTTTTATATATGATATAATTAATTTTCAACTGTTCTTACATATTTTATTGTCAATAATACTGTATTAAACAATGTGTTTTACTTTTACATGAAAAGTAAGTTTGTAACAGTAACCTTCGGTTTTATTACGTGCAGTCAAATTATCCCTACTATACAATATATATTCACTTTTAAGAATTTATACTGAATGTAGAAACCCTGAGCAACTAATAGCTATCTGATTAAATAAATAAAAAAAAACGTAAATTCCTACTAATAAAAAGAATTTACGTAGGCAATATGTTAAAAATCTTCAACTTAACTTTTTTTCATCCAATAAGTTGCAATAGTCACGTAGAAAGAAATTTAAAAAAACGTTAAAAACAAATAAGTAATTGTTGTAATTTTATGGGAAAAAGCTACAGACAGATTTTCAAATGACAAACATATTTCCAATAATCATAGAAAATAGTATTGTCTGAAATCTTATGTGTAATTAAAAAAGGAAAACGTTATTTCAAAACGAAATATACTTACGTTTGTGAAAATATATTATCTTAAATTGCTTATGTGAAAATTTTTTTTAATTAAAAAATATCTAAATTACCTAATTGACAATTTCCCTTTTTTATAAAAGCAGGATTACTTGTTGTTGAAGTTACTAAAACACAGTAATATTTTAGGGATTTACATTTTAGCTTGTAGCACCTGTCCAAAAATGAAAACCACCACTAAGACCAAGCCCACCAATCAAAATTATCAATGGAAAATACTGACAAATATATACTGTATTTTTCAATAATAATAGTTAAATTTAATGTAGTATAAAGATGATTTCATTAATAATTAAATTTTAATTACATTAACTTTTATAGCCAATACATAAATACTGGACACTACTGTTTTTATAAAACAATAAAACTTGGCTAGTAGTGTTACTATGCATTTATATTAATAAATATTTGTTTAACGGCCTTTGTTAATAATTAGCCTATTATATTAATTAAATTAGTTAAATAATTAGTAATTAAATTGCTAGACATTCTATTAATATAACTGGTTTTAAACAATTTTTTTTTATATAATGTGGATAAAAACCCAATTGTCACCATATTTTCTTCTGTCACAAAAGGCATTCTTTTTCAACAAAACACCTTCTTTATTAAATGCTCACTTATTTAGTCCCTTGTGTTCAGGCAAGCAGTTGAAAGCCTTTTTATACTCCATGAAATGGTACGTGTTGAGTAGTGCTTTTAGGTTGAGTTGAGGTAGTGCATGCTAAATTATTAATTTGGTAAAACGGTTATGGTTTATTTATATTGACAATTTTAGTGAAGAATTTTATGTTTATGCATAATTATTTCCATCCAGTGTATGATAAAAAAACTAATCTTAGAAACAATACTTATTCAATAGCAAAACTGTTTGGGGATACCCCTTTGGATGTGAATTATATAAAGTTAATTTAAATTCATTGGATTTTAATTTCTTACTTTTATTTTATTTTTTTTCAGAGAATTATTAACAAATGTATGTAAGTAAAATTAAATAAAACACCACTAGGTATTAAAACAATTACTTTGAAACTTCGTTATTAGTATTGCTGTGAACTTTCTGTTGGAGTATATTTTATTAAGAGTACCTAGCTTCAATATAAAAATAACACAATAATAGTAACTAAATATTATTCAATGTTTGAGATTAGTATAAGCTTTGAGAAACTTTAATTTTTTTTAAAATTTTAAGAGAAAACACAGCACCTGAATTACACATTGAAATTACAGTTTAAAATAATATTTTAATTAATCATGGAAAAAATAAATTAAATTCAAATTCAATTCTTTTCCTCTTATTATTTTTTAGTAGGTCCAAAGGTATAAAATTAGTACGTAGTGTGAGAAATTTTATATAACCAGACTACCACTATTAGAAAGTTTATTTTTCATTTTTTTAAATGATCAATATGTGATATAATAGCAAATATTCCCTTAGAAGCACTCACCCACTTTGTATGTATTAGTGTATAGAAAGCTCGTTGACGCGATGCTTGAATTAAACTGAACTGTGATTAAAGATGAAACAGTCTAAAAAAATGTATTGATTGTTTCCATTAACTACGAGCTATGTCCTATAACATTACATGCTACGTGTGGACTACGAACTATCGTACCATTGAATTCATCTTACCATATATATTTAGTAGTTTAGTAAAGTTGCATTGTAAACTAGACCTTTTTTTAGAATCAGAGACATGTCCTTAATACACAACAAAATGGAAGAATTCATAACATTTATGTTAATTTCCTTTATTGGATAGGCTGTAAAATAAACGTAACCCAAACGGCTCCATGGGTAGGTAGTGTGACAAAAACGGAGAACCTTTCCCAGTATACAGTACTTCGTCTACAGAACAAAACGTGCTGCAAAGCACAGTCTATTTTATGAGTTGATTATTATTCATTTCTAAAACGCCGATTGTAGAGATATAAGTGAATATGAGAGGTTAATGAGTGTGATGAATGAAGATGAACGAGTGTGCGTATATCATTGTTACTATTTAAGTTTGAATTAGCTCAGAAAGGACTATTTATTAATAGCCCAATAGCCAGGGGAACTACAGCTTTACGTGGAATCCAACCCACGTAGTGATGGTCTGATTTTTAGCCAACTGACAAGTCTCACACTCAGTTCTCTTCCATACACAACATCTAAACCTTGACTACCATCAAAATTAGTTAGTCTAATAATGGCTATTGGACACGGATAATTTTATTACTATAGTTAGCTAAAGTTCATAGTTTACTCTAATGAAGATTTGCAGTTATTATAGAATATTATGGATGGATTTATTTCAAAACAGGTTATCACAATTGTGTGTTTCTTCACTTACCGATTTTTAAAACGAATAACAGTATTAAAATTCTTCGAAAGAAAATACAACTTGTATTATATAATTTGTTTGTGTTCAAGGTTACATTTATAAATATATATATATTGTTTACATTATGATTATTTAAATACTTGGATTAGACTTTGTAAAATATTCAATATGTATTTAATTGTATAAGAATTATAGATCAAAATTAATAAATTAAATAGAAAAAACATGTTTTTAATAAACACCATATTAGGTATATTAGTGTAATTAGCTTCTGAAACAAGCAGAATATATTCTTGTGTTATTTGAATTTGTTGCGAGAATGTAGTTTTCGAAATGTTTAGTAATATAAATTTATGCAATAACTTGTGTCTTATAATAATATTATTTAATTAAAACAATTTTTGTTAGAAAAAAAGTGATACAAGAAATACCAAAACAGCGTTTAAGACTCAAGGACTCCTTTGTTCGCATTCTGAGCTCGGTGCATCCTTTGTGATTCAAGAGGGTGTGAACAAAAGGGCATCTTATCTCGTAAGACAGTGGCATAACTGAAGCACTATTGTTTATATGAATATTTTAGAACGTGTATTATTTTCTCTCCAGAACATTTTTAAGAACTAAAAACTGTATTTATATAATATGTAGACATCCTTGGATATTTAAAATATCCATACATTCCATTTCCGTAATTTAAGATAATTTGATGAAATGTTAAAAGTTATAGTTAAGACATTGTTGTGTATGTCATCTATTATAAGTTTGGATTTTAAGTCTTAAAATGAAATTTCACCATATAATTTATGTTACAAACAATACTCAAGTATATAACATTTTGTAAATAAATATAGGTAATATAAAGGAATTGTAAATAATATTCTCCGATTTTTTTATCAATTCGTGGTGATATTTTAAGAAAATATTTCAAAACCATTTTGTGTAAATAAGTATATAAAAATATCTATATATTATGTACATTACGATAAGTTTTCCAAATTGTGAGATAAAGTTTTAATCCATCATAACAACATTATCATAAAACAATATCATTTATATTTCAATCATTTTGGTATTTTCAAAAGGTGAAATATACTACACCTAACATTTTAGGTTTATTTATAGAATATAATGTATATGGGCATTTAATTTTTATAATACTACATTTTTAATTATTGTGAATTTGAAGTAATTCTATACACAAATATATTTCTTTACAGAATTTTTAAGTTTAAAATAAATAATTTGAAAATGCTATTAAAACTGTTTTTATGGCTTATTAAATATAAGGAATTTATTTTTGTCTTTGTTATAGGATAACAGTTTTTATAAGAGTAACTAAGTCAATTTTTTAACAATGAAGTGATAAACATTAGCTCGCAAACACAACTTCATAAGAAAGATTTAATTATATACATAATTAGTATAAAAGTTTAGGAGTTAATTATCTCCTCCATAAATTGTGAACTTTTTTTAACTCCAACTCTTTGTATTAAGAATTTAAGTCTTTGTGGTCAGAAGTAAGAAATCATTTTATATTTTTTATCAATAACCGTGACCATTTCAAAATTGAAACCCTTGTGTCAGCTACCACTAATAGTTTAACTATCGTAAAACAACTGATCAATGTTAACCACTATTATGTAATCTGACCTGAAATATATAAATGTATATACTATGTATCTTTTATATTGAAGAAACTTATTTGGTATTTTACAATTTGTACAAAGGATAAGTACATAAAGTACAATATAATTAAAAAAATAAACTATCAAAAACTATGTTTATAAAATATTTACAAAGTTATTTTGACAATGAAAAGTTTATTTTTTAAAGTATACGTTTTAAATATATTTTAATTATTTGTGTTTCTTATTTCAAAAGTTATATGTGTATTATTATTAAATATATTGAGACATTAACACACATAACACTTGGAACAGTTATAACAGTTAAGTCTGCAACTCAATTAACAAAACACTATTACTAAAACAACAGTTGCATACTAATGGTCTATTTAACATTCAAGTAGTTATTGAGGCAATCGAGTAACCGTTGTCTAACTCTGCCCCAAGTGTCAGTATTTACGATAATACCAGAAAATATATTACGTTTTAAGGTAAAGTATAATATTTATTATTGTATATAAAGTAATCTCTGTATAATGTCTAGTAATGTTATTTTGAATAAAATAAAACGTACCAATCGTAATAAAAAATAATTATAATTATGAAAAATAACTAAACACGCACAGTTAAACGAGAGAGCAGTAGTGATTACGAGGCACAGCTTTTAACAAATGCTTAAATTAATATTTAAATACATTTATTTTGAATATCTTATAGACCTTAAATTGTTATTTATTAGTAAAATAAATCCATTGTACGCGTGTGAGTGTTACGTATTATTTTCTACTTAAAAATAATTTTCATTATAATGCAATCTATAAAAATAACAACATTAACATCAATAAGCTCTCCTTTTGATCCTATCCATGTTACTTGTAAACAAGTATTGCTCTTTTTTACCTCACATGATTCACCCACCCACTCATACACTTACAGTATGGCAGTTCTACTGCAAGTATATGGATGAGTTGGGTGGGTAAGTCAGTACTAATGTACTTTTATATTACTGTAGTTAGCCAAAGTTGTGAGTAGGTGATTTAATAATCTGCACAACGACCACTCTTGTTAATACATAATAGTACATATTAATATCAAAATACTTACAATTTCAGTTGAACTACGTAAATTGCATACAAACCTTAAAACCATAACTTTAAATAAATAATAATAATAATAAATAAGATACCATTGAACTAAATAAGTAAATATGACAGTACGTGTAGGGGAGGGATAAATGTATTTGTATGGGTGGGTAGGTAGTCCTATAGTGTTATACTTCATCCTTAGGAAAATAATTCTGTTTTAGCTATAGACATCAAGACTAAATTGTAGAACGCATAAGAAGAATTTTGATCTTACTGTACCTCTATTATAAGGTAAGATTCTTTGAATATATGTAGTGTTTAATTGAGCCATTAATAGTGTTTGTTAAATACATTTAAACAATATGATACATTAGTTATATTATGTATCATATTATTACATTATTACTTAAAAACTGATGTTAAGAAACTAATAATATTATCAATATAAGCAAGAAAAATTGGCATTACAATATGTATTATATGGTTAAAATTCAGAAAGTAGTAAAAAAAAACCTGTAAAAGAGAATGTTTCCCGTCATAATTCAAAATTGGATTCTCATCAGAAAAAAACTCCCAATTAAATAATGAAAATTTGGATATTTATTATTGTATTGAGCTACTAATGCTTTTATATAACTGTTCTTGTTGATCGTTATAATTTAAAGGCCTTGATGGAGATATATAACAAGAATTAAGCATATGAAAAAATATTTGTATAACCTCAAACAATCCAAACATACTAAGATAAGTATTATTAGATCGTATTTTAACAATGATATATTTTAAGAACAAAACCAGAATTATTATTATTATAACTTTACACTAAATAAACTGTTAAGTACATATAGAGTTAAAGAAGTAAAGGAAATTTAACCTAGTTTTTTTCTACCAGGAAGTGTTAAAGTCAGACAAGTTTAATACTCTAAGATAAATAAGGCTTTAGCTTTTCCAGCCAACGATATAAGGGACATTAAACTTGTGCCTTTCAAGCCAGTTTTATCTACCTCGTATTATCAGCTTATTTAATTCGCTTAGGCATTAAAGGTTCAGTGATTACATGACTACCCTATTTATTCGTACCGGACTATGTGGTTTTATAAAACTTACGTAGCGACTACCAACTAAGTGGATCTTGATTCCTACTAAACTAACTAAACGACTACCAACTAAGTGGATCTTGATTCCTACTAAACTAACTAAACGACTACCAACTAAGTGGATCTTGATTCCTACTAAACTAACTAAACGACTACCAACTAAGTGGATCTTGATTCCTACTAAACTAACTAAACGACTACCAACTAAGTGGATCTTGATTCCTACTAAACTAACTAAACGAGTACCAACTAAGTGGATCTTGATTCCTACTAAACTAACTAAACGACTACCAACTAAGTGGATCTTGATTCCTACTAAACTAACTAAATGACTACCAACTAAGTGGATCTTAATTCCTACTAAACTAACTAAACGACTACCAACTAAGTGGATTTTGATTCCTAATAAACTAACTAAACGACTACCAACTAAGTGGATATTGATTCCTACTAAACTAACTAAACGACTACCAACTAAGGTTTACGTTTGATTCCTTTTATGAAAGACTAAAGGATACCGTGATTTATCATATCCTTGACTACATAATGTGTCACGAGTTCTTCCTTTAGAGGACACAATGCTTCTGAACCAACCACGGCCAAATTCCTTGAACCTGAAAGGAAATCAATGTTGGTCGAGCTGGTGGTCGAGTGGACTAAGACGTCAGGACTTTGAGCTCGGGTTAGATATAGCTAAAAGGTGAAATTCTGAAAGGCGTCGTTGATTTCTCCAAGACAATAACGCAATTAGCAGAGAGAACCTTTTCAATACTGTGCATGTGAGATCGGAATAACCTACTCAATGTAAGTGGAGCTCGTGGGAATCCGATCTTTGCTTACAGTTTTAATTTAACATTATATATAACAATTTTCTCTTTTCTCCCAATACCACTGGAACACGAAAGACAATATTAGTTTGCCTTTAATGATGATTTATTCTCTACATTCTACTTCTTTTTTTGTAAAAGTATATCGTCTTTATTGGTGGAGGAACTGATTGGGATGAGCTTAGTGATCAGGAGAACCGCTGGTTCAGATATGGTATTGTAAGCAGATGAGATCTTTTCCGTTAGTTCACTGCTACTACTTTTTTTTGCGTTAGTTCACTACCACTAGATAAATATTCTAACTATTCTAAAAAATATTTCCAATCACTTTTTACGTTAACTGTGATATTTCTTATCCGCTAGGAATCCAATATCGCTGGCCTTATCTTATCGCTTTCTAAGAACTTACACACGGAGAGTGCTTTCGGTGGTGAGTCAATCATTAGATTTACCAGTTTGTCAATTAACTTTAGAAGCAGCCTAACTTAACATAACCAAACCTAATATGACTTAACCTAACCTAAAAGTAATTGTGATTTAAAAAAAATTGTCGTAGTGAAGTAACGGGAGAAATAGTGGTAGTGAAGTAACAGAAAATGTCCGGCAGAGGTCTTGATTAGGACAACGTTACGTTGGATTAAGTTTGATTGAGTAAAATAATATCTCTCGAATGTGCCTACCAAACTCTGATGCCATATAAGAGATCTGACAGCACCACATACATTGCCAGATGTTAGCTGGAAGAATGGTTTCGGGCTCATTCCATCTGACCATCTTCAGTGCTTACTGAACATTCTGAACAGTGTAAAGCCAGCTCTGAATATGGTTGCTGGGAACGTTGATGAAACTTTTGTGATCTGAACCTAAGACCTAGTGTATGTAAATAATAATACATTTTCTTGGAATATAAATGGAACAGTTTTAATAAATATTATCTTTAGTAATAATAGTGAGACATGGTGTTTACTGATTGATGCAGAAGAACGCAATTACAGAAAGTATTTAAAAATATATAAAGGGTAAACCAAGGAAGTAACTACACGAATTAACCAAAACATGGCACACAACTCACGTTGCACTGCTAAGGTTCCTATATATTGCTCCACTCTCATGAATGGATGGGCAACACTCTGGAGATTTTATTGTTTGTTAGTTTGAACAAACTCATGCACTTTTGTAACATTAATAGGCCATCACTGACGTATATCAATAAGCCTATATTAATATAACTAACATAATAGCAAATAATGGTGTCTAACTAAGGAATGACCTAAGAATAAAGTAGTTTATATATTTATACTAATTCAAAATAAAAGTAAAACGTAATTTTTCACTCATTTCAAAGATATGAAATGAATAAAGTTTTCATACAAAATTTAAGACAAATTAAATATTACAACGAAATATGGATCGTCAATACATAACTATAATATATCATAGATCTCCTAAAAAATTCTATAAGTTTAAAATAAAAAAACACTGAAAAAGTGTAGGATTTCTAAATAATGCAAACATTCTTTTAAAAGGAGCTTGTATTACCTTACACATTATAGCTGTATAAAAAATCATAAGACTTTAAAAAATAAAATGATTTAAAAAAACATATTCTTGATTGTTTGCTTGAATAAAATTACGTTAATTTTAACTTCATTTTTAAGGATAATTCAATGCTGTACTAAGCCTTTTTGAAAAATTTTTAGTAACAAATGTTTAAACTGTTAAACATAGATCAGAATTTTCATCTATGTTTGGAAATGAATAAAATCTTTGTTGCTAAATGTAAACAATTGTTTTATATCACTTATTTATTAGAAACGACTGTGCTATTTTTTTTTTTTTTTTAATTGAGATATAATGTTATAAAATTATGTATAAAATAGTTAAAGTAGTGTATTTTTATTTACATAATTCTATTATAGTTACGTATGAATTATATTTTTCCAAAATATTTGATTTGGGGCAAATATAACTATGTAAACATTAGCAACGGCACACGCCTATTTTTGTTTTAATAGGACAAATATGACTAAAATATTTCGGATATGGTTTAATTTGATACATTATGACTTTATTACTTTTATTTTTTATGTTTGAAATATAGCAATTCCTATTAAAATTACACTACTAAATTCTTCTTCACTACTAAATGTTCTTAATTATATATCGAACAGTTTTATAGCTCTCGTTTAATCTTATAAGAAGTATCGATCTTGTTTTTTCCCAGTAGATTTGAAATAAACTATTATCTTTCTACAATTTGATTTAACGGCCGCATAAAACAATACTGTTTACATTTCGTGATGATCCAAAACTGTTGAAGGTAAAGGTTGCTTATTCGATTACGTGAATTGAGCATGTTAGCTTGAAAACTATTTTTTTAACCAAGTATGTCTTATCAGGAGACAACAGTTTCCTTTAGACAGGAGGTTATTCTTCACACACATTTTTATCTTATGTTATAAAAACTATTTTACCATAAATAATTGCTAGTGTGTTTGGAGAAAAACTAAGTTTAATTTTCTAAATATAATTTTATATGGTGGTATTCACGACTGTGAACCGTCATCAACGTACTACTAGGTCAGTGACGTAGCCCTAATTGGCCATCGGATTGAATTCAATACATTATTCAGCAGGTAAGCAATGGCTGCTGACATCTTACCTTCATATACACATTTAACTGGAAGACTACACAAAATGCCTAGTTAGATATGAAAGTTTGTAATACTTCCTCTGAAAAGTAGTTAATATATATTTGTTTCTTTACAATGTACATAATGTCCTTTAACAATACCTTGAATTGCAGGACTATAACGTAAGATAGTCTGTTTATACATTTACAATAAAAATGGGAACTACAACAAATATAATTATTATATTTTAAAATAATTTGAACATTTTATTTAGTTAAAACTTTAAAATACTTGTAATTAAATTTTGATTGTATACATTTAGTTTAAGTTTGTTTTCCATAATATGTGTATTTATAGTTGTAAATATTGTCAGAATAATTATTCGTGTATGTACGGGAGGAGATGATAATTCAATAAAAATATTCTGTAAATATATCTTGATCTATGTCTTAGGGTTTTAATCTATTTTCTTGGTACCTTAGAGTCTTCAATATTGCAGACAATGGGTTGATACTATCTATTATAACTCACAGCTAATATTCAGTAAAATACCATCAAACTATTCTCTTCATTTCTTGTAATGATAGACAAGAAATAAAATGACAGACTAATTATAAAAAGTACACAACTGTTTTTACTTTTTAATCCATGTAAATTATTTTGTGTAACTAATATATTTCTATGGATATTTATTACATATTTGATACTGGTATTTATTTTGTCTTATAATTAACTATACAGATATATTTCAATACAAACATGATGTACAGTTTTAGTTTTACTTAAAAAGTTGTCTTATATAAATTAGAACTCTTCAATTTCCCTTAAACGCACTATATCTCACGAGACAAAGACAAGTGTCATCATTTGAAGCTCTCTAACCAACAAAGGTTGAGAGGGTTTTTATTATTCAAATATTTTTATCTTTCGGTACAATTAAGGATTTAGTTGTATTTGGTTTAGTAAAGTTTTTATAAATTGTTTTTAAACTATTATTTATTTGTAAGTGAACGTTTAAATGTTGTATGTATGGATGGTTTAAAAGGTATTGTTCATTTATTAAAAATTTCTAGATGATCTGTTTAGATGTTTAATTAAATTTTATTCTCATCAATATGAAATGTAAAATTTGTATTTTTGGTAAATTTCCATTGTAAATTATAATTTAGTAACTAGCGAATTAGCTCAAAATAAAAAAATATGTGTATCATAATCATACAAAAAACTTAAATCAGTAAGCTCGTAATAATTAAAATTTACCTTAATATTATAACTTTGAATGACATCAAAAGTTAAAATTTTACTAACAGATGATTTTATATATTTTTACCTAATATTTTCACACTATTCAGAACTATTATAATATTATTAAACAAATGAAATGATTAGTTGGTGTTTAATTTATTTCCAACTAACGTATTCTATCCAAAATAGCAGCACAATCAGACAATCAATACATGGCTCTTTTCTTTTTATTTAAACCAAAGACTATATTTATAGAAATAACAACGAATACATTTATGTGTGGTACACTCAATACAATCCATGTTTTAATAAAATAACATTATCACTAACAATATTATTAATAATAAAGTGGAAAATCTCTTTAATATATAAATGTCATATTTCTATAATACGTACTTTTAAATTATTTTGCATTTAACGATTTTGTGTCCTTTATGAATTTTATTGAAGAATAATTGACCTATGATATATTTTAATTGTGAACGTGTTTAATTTTTTTTTCCAAATGGGTAAAATATCAAGTAGGAATCCATTGTGCATTACATGGGGAAAATATTGTGAACTAATTAGAAGGTTAAATAAATTTTTAACAATTACTCCTGTATTGTTTCCAATTTGTGCTATTGACATTTAAAACTTATTGCATATTTATAAATATTTAAATTCTTCCCTCCAATATATTATTAATTATCATCTTTCGAGGCTACATTGAGAGATCCCCATAGAGTGCCTCAAAGTCAAGTCATTACAGACTAAACTGTTAATGACCCTCCGTGATTAGGTTAGGTTGTATACTACCATATATAGTTTGAGGAAAACCTTTAAACTTTTCCGAACGGAAATACGAGTATTACGCCTTAATTATTACTTTTTATATTAATACAATCTTTGTATATATTCGCCATAAAATAAACGTATTAACAATCACAATTAATTATTTTCTTTATCATTATTTTTTTTTTAGTTAAATATAAATTTATCGTTACATAAGTTCCAATTTGAACATCTCAAAGACTTTAAAAGGGAATTACCAAAAACCATGCTAGCTTATATAAGTACAAAATAAACGAAATCTTAATATTTTATGATGAAACTACCATTACTTAAAAATATTGCAACAATGTTAGTTATTTTAGGACTTTTAGCAAAAAGTGGATTTATTTCACCATTTCCATTTTGTAAAGACATCCCTATTCAAAGCACATTTGGCCCTTGGGTTGCCAAACCAAGTAAAACCACCGGCCTGTAAAATTGGATCGTTTTGTTCAGACTTTATGTGAAGGAAAAGCCTGTGACACCTTGGAGGGTTAAGGATAATATAATACTTGAACATGGAAAGAAAGGTGAACGTGTAAAATGTGTATGTTGTTAGATAGTGAGATTATTATATAAGTTATTTTAATATTTTATTACTATAAAAATCTTTAGGTGAATACAACGATGCATAACAATTTTTACGGTAAATTGACAATTCTAATGTTAAAGAAAATAACAATTTAATAGTGAAATTGTTCAGTTTAGTTTTTAAGTTTCTTGTGTTGATTCTTTCAAAAAGATTATTTGTTGCATAAATATTTAATATAAAACATGTATATTGGTCCAAAAAAAATATAAAAGAAGCATTTCAATCGTATTATTACCTGGGTTATGTAGACCCTTGAAATGACAAAGCAGGATTTAAGGTTTCATAATTATGTCCTCTCTAATTAACTACGGGGATTACTCTCATTTAAGACTAGTAAACGTTCTGCTGTGTAATAGCTTACACCAAAACAAACTCCAACTCGTTGTCGTTACTACGCACATCATGCGACGACCCTACTCGAAGGGAGTAGATCGAGAACGCCCCAGAAGTGTCGACTGGAGTGAGAATCAGTTTCATCTCATTAGGTAGGCTACATATAGCCAGTACTCTCCTAACTATCTCTGTTACAGTGGACTGAGTCCTTCTCAGTTATATATATCATCATTTTCTGAAACCACTATCCTGTGTCCAGTTCCAAAATTATTGATCAGGTGGGTGGGTGGGTCAGTACTACTGCACGTGTAAGAGTTGGCAGGTGGGTCAGTATTACTGCACGAATAGGAGTGGGAGGGTAGGTCAGTATCACTGTACGAGTAGGAGTGGGCAAGCGGCTTAGTACTGCTATAAGTGAAGGAGTGGGAGGGTAGGTCAGTATCACTGCACGTGTAGGAGTGGGCTAGTGGGTTAGTATCACTGCACGTGTAGGGGTGGGCGGGGGGTCAGTATCACTGCACGTATAGGAGTGGGCGGGTGGGTCAGTACAGTAAGTGAGTTTAAGGATCTTTTTAAGTAATCAAATACCTAAATCACACATTGGTATATGATTACTTTACTGTATCTTAATGTGTCCATAACATATATTAAAATCAAAAGTCCCCAGTACTGACTAATTATCAAGACTAAGCATTTAACCAACACTTTTCTTGAAAATTTAATAAATTTTTTGAAAATTAAAACGTGTTGTTACTTTATGATGTGTTAATTGATTTTTTAGCATTATGTTTTTAATTTAAGAAATAAAAAACATTTGTATTACTAATTTCTGTTTGATTTTATTATAACTAATTTAATTATTTAATACTAAGACATTTTTAGTCTGCAAATTAAGTATCTCAACGAAGCCATTCGTCTTTAAGGTCTGAGGCTAAAATCACAGTACGATGTTTGAAGTTACCGCTTGGAGCGCTGAACAGCTCACAGTGGGAGGGCGGGGATTTCTTCTCGCTTGTGAACGGGGTTTCCGTCAGAGTATGCCTTTCAAAGGGAATGTTTGCAACTAGCGGACTAAGCAGCGCGCCACGAGTGGTGGTGGCTGTCGCTTGAACCCACTGTATTCAAGGTCAGATACAAGCCCCTGCCCTGGACGATACTACTAGTTCAAACCGTGGCATATTTATTTATCATCTCGCACATTGCAGCTAGAAATGGAAGTGGTGGGTAACATAAATAGTTAAACTTTTTTTTTTTAGTATACCTACAGGTTATGATAGTAAAACTATAATTTATATTTAAAAAATTATTGTTGTTAGAGCTATTTATTATTTACGTCTGACCAAATATTTTGGTCATACTAAAATTAAAATGGTTATGAAAATAGTATATTACTGTTATTGTGTAAAATTCGTATGTGCCTTTTTAAATTGTAGTGTTGTAGGCAAATAAAGTTTAAAATATTAATTTAAACCTAACTTTAAACAATTAATACAAACAGAGAATTTTAATGTATGTCGATGATTACACAAGATTGTGGTAAAAATGTAAATCGTTATTTATTATTTTATATTATTGTTGTACATTTTTACATATGATACTTTGTTAAATATTTTTATTTAATTATAAAATACATTGTTCATACATTTTACCCTTGTACACTTAAAATCAATGATTACATGCATGATAGTAAAAGTAGGCTTAATCTATGTTTTTATTACTTATAATAGCAATAGGTTTAGTAGAATATAAATATTAAAAAAATAGTGGGTTTTTAATACATGCCTTCTAGGAAAATAATAACATTTAATTAGTTTAATATGCACTAACATTAATTGGGATTGTCTTCCAAATGATTTAGCTAACATTAAAAACTAAATAATTATTTTTAACTAGTTTTAAAGTGAACTACCTTGGATCTATGTAAACAATTAAGTGGACTATCGTTCTATTTCATTCAATTAAATTCATTCAATTCATGGTCTGTATGCAATTATACCGTAATACAAAATACATTATTTATATGTAACCTTGTAAAGAAAATACTAATCAAGATACAGTACATGTGTTATATTAGTGAGCGTAGTACTGTTAAAAATAATTAAGTAAATTAGACTACTATAATTATATAAAATAAATTCAAATTAACTTGCAAAACAGGATATTTTTTGTATCTATATTCTGAGTTTTGAATGAGTCTAAAAGTGTACAAATTATTAATATTATTATAATTTTATTTAAAGGACCTCTAAATATTACAAAGCGTAGTGCCTTACTGACAAGCCACAGGGGTAGGCCTACCTAGGATTAAAGTAGTTTTAATGTAGGTAAAATACAGTGTTATTAAATAATATTAAGTGTTTCTAAATATATTTTAGCCATAAATCGTCATACGTCTAATTTCTTTTTTCACATATATTCCTTTTGGAGTCTAGACCACAAACACACAATACGTCCTTTTTGTTATGTGCAGTTGCTTGTGTCTCTGTATTTGGTAATAATAATTCATTACTTTTTGTCTTCAAGTAATTATTGTTGTCATTCGGGTGCGTGGGTCATCACCATTCTTCATTACCCTTAATCTTCTTCTCTTGTTACTATCTAACACATGACAATCATTGATTGTATTGATTAATAAAGGCTAGACATATGACTAAAGTTATTGACGAACTCAAGAAAAGATTAGCCAATTGAAGGAGCCTCTGGTGTCCTCTTTGTCTGCGGTCCTGCTGCCGCCATAATGTTACGACCATCTTTCCCTCACTCCCTTAGTGGCACTATACCACGACGTGTGATCAATCTTCAATACCCACTGTACGTGAATGGGTGGGTAGGTGGGTCAATATTACTGTACGTGTATTTTAGAACGTATAATGGTACATCTACTCACCCGCTTTCACTTAATACGACATCAAGCTACCTTAGCACCATCTAGACCAAACTGATGATCCAAAATATATATTATGTTTTTATATTTCTTTATAAAACATAAGATTGCAGCAGGCTTTGTATTTTTTGTGAGAGTGGGGGAGACAAAGAGCACATAAGTACTATTCAGCAATGCCTACAAGTTTGTGAGATTGATTGTAAATATAATATTGGTATCAATTTGAGGAAAAGTTAAAATTACACGTATGAATAACTAGTTATCAAACAATAAAATACAGTACGCCTTGAACATTTTTTGTTAGAAAATTAACAAGCTATGTAACATGTAAAATAAATAGTCTGATAGTAATTGCTGACATCATGTTTGTATTATTTTGTATTTTTGTTAACCAATGGATAACATTTAAAAAAATTCTTTATACGATGTTATGAAATAGTTGTTATATTCATCTGGTTATTTATCCTTTAAATCCTTTAAAATAATTGTATGTGAATATATATCATTCCGCAACATTTTCCATTTTCACACTCCACATTCACCAAACAGGTCCGTTCCATTCAATTAAATATTCCAGTAAAGATATCCCAGTTAAAACATTCAAAATAGAATAACTCACATAAAAACAAACACGGCATAAAACAATCAACAGGCGGGCAGACGAGTTGCCGCCCTGGGCGGCGAGCGACTAAATGGGTCAGATCTAGAGAACTGTCATACTGGCTTGACCTTGTGTGATGAACCAACAAACATTTTCCTCAGTGGCTGTACGTCATGGGTGAATCATCGTGTGGGAAAAAAGTCAAGAACGCAAGGGAAATTCAAAGGATTTTATGTGCTGGTACCTGTCACTGCCAATTGAATTGCCACTAAACGGTAATGAATAACAATAATAACAATCTTTAACTTATATTTGAATACGTATATTCCATTATAATGTATCCATGCGCAACTTCTACAGAAAAAAATTATACGGAAATAACTTTTTTTTACGTATACGAACCACCCCAAAAAATAGTACTATACATGCTTTTTACTTTGCAATATTTTGATTGCATAAATAAATGAATAAAAGTTTTTCCGTGGGAATCACCCATTTTGCTATTCTAAACAACGTTGTCTTTCAATTGGAATGTAATATTTCTAAATAAGACAACGATAAGTAATCTTCCAGACCACTGAAATGAGGTCGGGTGGAGAGTTCCAGTGTCCCCTTAATAGTTGTCAACCATAGTGCCTACAAAGTCTATTGTAGTAGAAGGTAACCACTCAAGAATTCAGTTATAAGGCTTACTGAGCTCAGTTCAATAGCAAGGCCATAATGCTAAATGGTGTATGTAATCTCATAATATATGTTCTGTACCGTTACGTAACAAAATGTGAGTAAATAATAAAATAGTTTTTTTTTTTGTATTCTGTTTTCAACTGATGATGGTCTTTCGAGACAGAAATCGATTTTGAACATTAAAAACATCAAGAAAAGATTGCTAAGTGTTGTTCTTTTTATATATATAAAATAGTTGTATTTTTAATAGCTAACAAATAGATTATGTAACGTTTACTGAAAATATTAAAATTATTGGAATACGTTAAAACGTTGTCGGATCCCATTTTTACCCCTCATGACTCCTCATACGAGTTGTTTGTCGTAAAAATGAAAACTTAACATCGTGAAATTAACCCTTAAATTAAAATTCTTACGTTATTATTTATGTTGTCTTTACAGGATGAATATTTTGTAAACACAAGGATATTCAATAATACACTAATAATTCAGAAAAAAATATTAAGGGTTATGCTTCCTACTTGAAATATAATTTTGATTCTTTATTTAAGTGATGCCAAATTTTAGCTATTAAATCCCCCCCCCCCCAAAGTTAATTGATAAATTTGAAATGTATTAAAATGTACAGAGTTACCTTATCACAATATGTGCAGTAAAAGTATTCTCCATTGAAAGAAATGGACCTTTTTAGTTAATTCACTACCACTACTTTGGTTAGATTATGTTATGTTATGTTTTGTTACGTTAGATTTGGTTAGGTGATGTTAGGTTTGGTTTGGTTATTTTAGGTTAACCTAAGTTATTGCTATGGTAGTGAATTAACGGAAAAGATAACAAGAAACTAATTATAAATAGATCTTTTAAGTGATACTTCATTAAAATTTATAATATTTGCTATTGAAATATTATCAAAGCCTTCATATCATAAATATTCATTTATCAACACCTCATTTTATACATCATTTTATTACCCATATAAACTGTTTGATGTCGATATAATTTAACTCGGTGAATACCGTTCTAGTTATATGTACTGAAGGGATAGACGGGGAGGTGGTTATAAATAGAGGAATCTCATCAAGACTCACTCAGTTCAAAGAGACGCAAGTTAAAGGAATCATGGTGGGAGGTAAAGGTCTATTTCATAACAGGAACTCATTAAAAGTTAACATCTAACTTTTTTATAGAGTTAGTCGTACTATGTTATGTTTATATAAATGAAATCATCAACTTGTTTTATCACATAGTATCTTTTTAAGATCTTTTTAAAATGAACCCCTATTTAAAATACAGTAATTTACTATGGTAACTAATAAAAATAAATACAACGAGTTTCATATATTGCTTTTGTTCATACATAAAATAATAAAGTATGCATAAGCAATCACAAAGTAAAAAAATATTTTCTAGATAACTCAGTACAAATGATGGTCATGCAACACAAATGTATTACAATATAAGAACAAAATACACAAATATATTACAATACAAGTACAAAATGCACTTCTTTCGTGTAAAAGAATTCTTTTGTGAATCCCTCTGGTCTGAGGAAAGTGAGCGGGTTTCAGCTAAATCGATTACCAAATATTTGTGCATTTTGTACTTATATTGTAATACATTTGTGATGTGTGACGTATTTGTACCAACATGGATTATGCTCACTATAAAACTATAAATAACTCATTAAAATAGTCATGAAACTAACTGTGACTGATGAAAAAAGATACCAATTATAATTCAAACTATTAATTTCAAGTGAGATTTAAATAAACTTGGTCCAAATATATTACAAATGTCATAAAATTACAATACCAAAACTAAACTCTTTAATCAAATAAAATGCATAAAACGTTAGATATCTAGTGTTCTTTCTCACAATACATAATCTGTGTGGTGTTGATTATTCAACATAAAATTAACAAAACTAAACGAATATTGAAAATAAGATAAGACATTAATACGGTAACGTGTGAGGTTTGTGGCCAGCTTCGTAAACTAAATATTCCTAATTAAATCCCAACTAGCTCAAATGCTACAATACTTAACTTTAAATTTAATAACATTATATTTTCCTGAAACATATGCCTAAGGCCTATTGATTTATAAATATACGTTATTTACATTCAATACGACCAAGTTAATTTACCACTTTTCGACCCAACAGGAGATCAATTTCCTGCCATCATATATTCCGATAGAATGTTCCTATCACGATTAATACTCTGTGTTCTCATGACGTAAATAACGATTTATGATCATAAATTGTAATTTATGATGTTAACTATCAGTGATTTCATGCATAAAACAAATGTAGATTTGAGAATAAAATTACGTTTAATAAATGAATCATAACTTATCAAATAGTTTGTGATGCTTAGTTTATGAGTACAGGAATTACTTTATGACATTCCTATATAAGAGACAATCTTATAAGATAAATACTTGATTGTATAAACTAAATTGTTAAAAGAGGTCAAGCAACGATTTTTGATCCACAACAAATTATATGAATACATAAAATATTACAAACATAATCAATAGTCTATTTCTTTAACGGGAAGAGAGAGTTATGCGGTCATTTCTAGATTGCTCTTCAACCTTAGGTTTATTGTGCTATCTGTGGAATCGTGTACGTATCTCGAGTGACTTAATCACCTTTAAAATCTTTTTTCCCAGTTTAGCTACCATGATTTCGTCTGATTGCCAAACCCGAAAATTTCTCCTCAGATTAACCTCCAGAGCTTCATTTTCCATCACAGGTGTTCGGTGGACTCAAACCTTCACCACAAAGACGAAACTAGTGTCTTCTCCGTAGATATTAATCTTTGCTAGATGTTTCAAGTAGTTCTGCCACAGGTATTTGGTGTACTCAAACCTTCACCACAAAGCCGTAGGTAGTGTCTTCTCCGTAGATATTAATCTTTGCTAGATGTTTCGAGTATTTCTGTCACAGGTGTTCGGTGGACTCAAACCTTCACCACAAAGACGAAACTAGTGTCTTCTCCGTAGATATTAATCTTTGCTAGATGTTTCAAGTAGTTCTGCCACAAGTATTTGGTGTACTCAAACCTTCACCACAAAGCCGTAGGTAGTGTCTTCTCCGTAGATATTAATATTTGCTAGATGTTTCAAGTAGTTCTGTCACAGGTGTTCGGTGGACTCAAACCTTCACCACAAAGCCGTAGGTAGTGTCTTCTCCGTAGATATTAATATTTGCTAGATGTTTCAAGTAGTTCTGTCACAAGTGTTCGGTGGACTCAAACCTTCACCACAAAGCCGTAGGTAGTGTCTTCTCCATAGATCTTAATCTTTGCTAGATGTTTCGAGTATTTCTGTCACAGGTGTTCGGTGGACTCAAACTTTCACCACAATGCCGCGGCTAGTGTCTTCTCCGTAGATCTTAATCTTTGCTAGATGTTTCCAGTAGTTCCGTGACAGGTGTTCGGTGGACTCAAACCTTCACCACAAAGCCGTAACTAGTGTCTTCTCTGTAGATCTTAATATTTGCTAGATGTTTCCAGTAGTTCCGTGACAGGTATTCGGTGGACTCAAACCTCCACCACAAAGCCGCAGCTAGTGTATTCTCCGTAGATCTTAATCTTTGCTAGATGTTTTCAGTAGTTCCGTCACAAGTGTTCGGTGGACTCAAACTTTCATCACAAAGCCGCAGCTAGTGTCTTCTCCGTAGATCTTAATCTTTGCTAGATGTTTCCAGTAGTTCCGTGACAGGTATTCGGTGGACTCAAACCTTCACCACAAAGCCGTAGCTAGTGTCTTCTCCGTAGATCTTAATATTTGGTAGATGTTTTCAGTAGTTCCGTCACAAGTGTTCGGTGGACTCAAACCTTCACCACAAAGCCGTAGCTAGTGTCTTCTCCGTAGATATTAATCTTTGCTAGATGTTTTCAGTAGTTCCATCACAAGTGTTCGGTTGACTCAAACTTTCATCACAAAGCCGCAGCTAGTGTCTTCTCCGTGGATATTAATCTTTGCTAGATGTTTCCAGTAGTTCCGTGATAGGTGTTCGGTGGACTCAAACCTTCACCACAAAGCCGCAGCTAGTTACTTCTCTGTAGATCTTAATCTTTGGTAGATGTTTTCAGTAGTTCCGTCACAGGTGTTTGGTGGACTCAAATCCTCACCACAAAGCCATAGCTAGTTTCTTCTCCGTAGATCTTAATATTTGCTAGAAGTTTCAAGCAGTTCCGTGACAGTAATTTATTAACCAACTGATACATTTCAAATAATGGCAGTGAGTTATTAGGTCAGCGTTATGTTTGGTCCCTTTACCACAGATGTTGCAAATATTTTGCCTTGAAACCAAAGTCATATCTGCTTTCGTGACGATTTATAACCAAGGTAAGTATTTTAGGTTTGTGGTGGTAATTCCAAAGCCACATACCGGTTCGTACCCTACCATTCACTCGCTTCTTAGTGAATATATCAGCCTATTCGTTCCTTATGAGGCCGCTCGTAATTATAATGAATTATATACATAAAATGGTTTTATTTCTATTAATCATATTTGTGTGTTCTCAACGCCTAATTTAAATGAAATAATGCGTTATAAATATTAGTATTCCACAAAATTTTCTATCACGATTATAGGATAGCCATATGGTATACATACTAACAGTAGTATTTGGGGCCTAACACTCTTTTTTTACTGTTAGAAATAACGATGTCTTGGAGATTCCAAAAAGGTAATACAAACAATAAACAATATATAAAAATGTTTTTTTATATACTGTTTTTATTACAATATCACACTTTTAAGCTAATTATTTTCCCCTAAGTTTAATACCATAACATTTATGTAATAAAATATTTTACATTCTTAAAACTACATTTGTAAAGAACGTAAATACATTTGTAAATACTGTTAAAGGATTTTAGTTCAGGATTTAAGATACTATTCGTCCTTATTATATACTTTGCATTGTTTAATAAAATATAAAACATCTATTAAATGAAAATTTAATTTTGTATTTTTTTACTGAATACCTATAATTAAGTGTTTTAGATCTTTCCTTATAAGGTTCAGTAACAAAAATATTTTTAAACAGTCAGTTGCCCTTATTTTACTTAATTTATTTTTAATGAAACATGCAAACATAGATCGAAAAACTCGTATATCATAATTTTATAAAAATCTGCATTCTTATAGCTAGAAAAAACAATTAATTTGCAACAAAGTGAAATCGTTAAATCAATAATTTATTACATTTTAACTGTTTTCATAGTTTGGTAGTTTTACGAAATAAGAAAATGCATCGTGTTGGAATGGGCATGGTTAACAAAGTATATGAGTAAATGTTATAAGGTATTTAGTTACACTAATTATCATATGAGTAAATTTATGAACATTTTACAATAATTTTTTCAAAGTTTCTATAAGGATAATGTTATATTATAAATAGATAAAATGTTAGTATTATTAGTACTTTGTACTAAATTATGCTGCTAACCTGTATTTCTATTTATGTATTTGCCACAATACCATTTTTCATTCAATACATTTGTAAAGCAGTTTGAACATTTCGTGTAGAGATAAATATCGTACACCAGTAAAATCATATTATGGACTCAAGTTATGCTATAAGATTGAAATTAGCAAGTTACGGTTAGACTACAACTTACTAATTTCAAAACCAACATATCAACAGTTATATTCAAATTATATGTAATCAAAACTACAACGTATACTAATTTCTATTGTTCCTTTATGTAACATGTTCATGTCTTAAAAATAAAAAATTGTCATCAAAATATTGTTTATCAAGAGGTATTGCAAACTAGATTACTATTTACGCTTGTTTTAACTATTATTTCTCTAAAACAAGGAAAACATTCGTTTTTTTATTTATTCAAATCAAACATTCAAAAGATGTATGACCCAAAATTTAGCTACTTTAACTTTCTAATGAATTTAAAACAAAACATTGCATGGATTTATTACTGTTATTAGTGTAAAATTACAATTTATATTTAACATAGAATTAATGTAACATTACACTTAAAACCATTAAGATTAGTCACATCCATAAGTGAGTAGTCCGTCTTCAGAATCAATTTATTTTACAGGTACCTTGGGAAATAAATGTAATGGCTTTCCACAGCTGCTGTACAGTGTCCTAAATCAAGTGTCTATTTATTGTTGCTTACAATTGTTTTTCGTGAGGTTATTTCTAAAATTTCAGTTATTATAATATTTTTAAATAAAAATTCCACGGTTATATATGAACCAACTAGGCATGAGAAATTATATGATTATTTTTCTACTATTTACTTTTAAACAGGATATTTTTCTGAATTTACAAAATATTAAATAAATATTTTACTTAATCTATAGCTTTATGTGATGTACTTATAAAAATTTTACAGCAATTTTAAAATTTTTAATATGCTAAGTGTTAACATTGAGTTTAATTTGGGAACTGTCATACTAACAACATAATTTTTTTGACTTAAGGAAGTACCCAGTCTTGACTGTTATAACTGAATTTACAATGGATAGAAACATGTTCTGCATGTATGTAGGTATTTACGTATATACTGCTCTCAAAGTCAAGCTCTACGTATACTTCGTGGAAGGTAGGAAACGAAACTAAAATATGTCACTGTTACCTCCAACTTCCGGCTTGTTCAGTGGCGGTAGACAGAGTTGTAATGATGCATCTACGTCAGGCCTAGCAAGCCAGTAGTGAAAAATTCAACTAATTTTATTAACATAAACAAGCCTCGGAGGATGGTTAAAACGATTAAGAAATAGAAACATCAAAGATTTAGAATCGGTAATGAAACAGTTTTATAATTACTGTCATAGGTCTCGTATAATAGTTTTGGCCACCCACGGCGTAATCAAGAAGTTACGCTCAATGGTGACTTTACATTTTGACGGTCTTACAATGAACCTCAATGTGTGCGTCTACTTTGTACTTGTTGTATGTATGTATTGTATCTAAAGAACTGCCAGGTAAAGTTCAAGATCAAGTAGGATTGGTAAAGAAGGAAGTAAGTTTCTATTACACTTTAAAATATTTTTTATAAATAACATTTATTTATATAAATATTATCTACCGTATTTTTGTTTCAGTCCATTTACTCTTATTTCATGGATTAATTTAGGTAACGTATTAGATGAAAAGTGTTATACTTGAAACTAGTGGTCACTAATACGGAATCAAGGTTCTCACCCATCGAAAACACCATGTTACCTACTACATCTAAAGACTATCTAAAGACTCTGTCGAGGTCTGAACTCATACTAAATTGAGATGCTTGATTATTGCTTGTGCACGGAGTACTACCAAATAAGGTGAGTGTCTACTGATAGTAGAACTTTAAGTCTCACCAGAAACGTTGGCTCCTAGAAGGACCGTGACCAAGCGTGATTGACTATTTGTGAACTTTCTTTTTCTTATATATAGGTTACCACTAATTTATTTTTATATCCAGAGGATCAAGTGAATCAGTTCTTATCAGTGCGCTTTAGCTGGAGGTCGTTGATGGTATTAAAGGGTCGTTCTAGATGTGTGAGCATTTTAACAAGAAAATAAGCATACCTTCCTTAGCTACAGCTGCACTTTAAGCGTACCAAAAAGACAGATTTCTGTGAATTAAAATCTTGATGATAATGTTCGTTACCTACATTGATATGATACCTCACAAAAATCAGAATAAATCAGAGAAAGCGATCAGTAGGCCTCAGAAATAAAGTAACTTAATCACAATAGTTACACATGACACGCAACTTGGTCTTGAATTAGCCAAATCCAGGTTGAGGTCTTAAAACATGTCATGTGTGCACGATGATACAACTATTTCACTCGCTCAAACAAATCTCTCCCCTATGTACCATACAGTATATCCAGGTTAACAGATAAACCCTTTTAAGGGGCCGTAAACCAGACAGTTTTGCATCCAGACAAGAACACCACCCAGACACGCAGAGTGGTTATGACCCACCCACCCACCCATACACGTTCAATAGGATTAACCCACTTGCCAAATTTTACACGTGCAGTGGTGATCCACCCACATATACACGTTCAGTTATATAGACCCCACCCACCATCCATCCACGTGCTGTGGTACATCAATCCACGTATACAAGCGGAAATAATAACTATACGTGAGTGGGTGGGTGGTATGGTCAATACCTCCGTACGTGTGTGAGTAGTTGATACAATACAACCGTACGTGTATGAATGGGAGTGCGGGCTATCACCACTGTACATTTATTTGAATGCGAGTGGGTTACTATTGTACGTATATGGGCGGGCGGGTGGATTATTACCACTGTACTTGTATGGGTGGACGTGTCTGTCAATACCACCCTGTACTTGTCTGGGTGGTTGGGAGAGCCAGTTGCACTGTATGTGTTTGGGAGTGTGGGTGATCGGGTGTGATAAAATGTTACTTATTTTTTATAGTTAGTATGTTTCACATTATACATTTTCAATCAGAATACCCTAATGCTTACATGTCAACTACGTTTAGTTGCCAAATAATAAAATTAATGGAAGTTTAAAATTCTAATGTATTTTACTTTATAAAAAAGTCTTCTCAAAATCATCATATGTCAGTAACCATACGACTAGTGTTGTAAAGGATCACTTGGAAGATCTAATAGATATTTTTATAATTGGAAATTGTTATCAATAAAATTGAACAATTATACTTAAAATAAAAAATTTCTTATTTGCTACTTTTTATATACGTTAAATATATAAATATACTTCTTGCTGCATTGTATATCATGCAAGATAATTCTTACACTATTTATACTAAGTACAAAAATCTACACGTTAATTTAATATGGGAAAAGATAATTGTAGTGTTAATGTGCGCAATATGACGTTACACTTTCATGTACACTAATTGGTGCATAAATGGTATGTAATAATGTCGTTTGTGCCACACCGTTACTAATTAAGACTATAAAGTTTTCAAATTTGAGCTATCCAAATCGTTTTATTATTCCCTCATGGTCTTCTTAAGTGTTGAAAATGTATCGTGCTATTGAGTATTTTAACATCATTGTCAAGCATGGCCTAAATATAGGTAAATATAGTTAAAGATATTTTATATTTGTACACCAGCTTCATCCAAGCGATAGTTACTGCTCTTATTATCATGATAGCACGTTCCTCGTGGAGTATCACATACATATAAACATCATTGCACGTTCCTCGTGGAGTATCACATACATATAAAAATCATTGCACATTCTTCGTGGAGTATCACATACATATAAACATCATTGCACGTTTCTAATGGAGTATCACATACATATAAACATCATTGCACGTTTCTCATGGAGTATCACATACATATAAACATCATTGCACGTTTCTCATGGAGTATCACATACATATAAACATCATTGCACATTCCTCGTGGAGTATCACATACAAATAAACATCATTGCACATTCCTCGTGGAGTATCACATACATATAAACATCATTGCACATTCCTCGTGGAGTATCACATACATATAAACATCATTGCACATTCCTCGTGGAGTATCACATACATATAAACATCATTGCATGTTCCTCGTGGAGTATCACATACATATAAACATCATTGCACGTTCCTCGTGGAGTATCACACACATATAAACATCATTGCATGTTCCTCGTGGAGTATCACATACATATAAACATCATTGCACATTCCTCGTGGAGTATCACATACATATAAACATCATTGCACATTCCTCGTGGAGTATCACATACATATAAACATCATTGCACATTCCTCGTGGAGTATCACATACATATAAACATCATTGCATGTTCCTCGTGGAGTATCACATACATATAAACATCATTGCACATTCCTCGTGGAGTATCACATACATATAAACATCATTGCACATTCCTCGTGGAGTATCACATACATATAAACATCATTGCACATTCCTCGTGGAGTATCACATACATATAAACATCATTGCATGTTCCTCGTGGAGTATCACATACATATAAACATCATTGCATGTTCCTCGTGGAGTATCACATACATATAAACATCATTGCACATTCCTCGTGGAGTATCACATACATATAAACATCATTGCATGTTCCTCGTGGAGTATCACATACATATAAACATCATTGCACATCCCTCGTGGAGTATCACATACATATAAACATCATTGCACATTCCTCGTGGAGTATCACATACATATAAACATCATTGCATGTTCCTCGTGGAGTATCACATACATATAAACATCACTGCACATTCCTCGTGGAGTATCACACACATATAAACATCATTGCACGTTCCTCATGGAGTATCACATACATATAAACATCATTGCACGTTCCTCATGGAGTATCACACACATATAAACATCATTGCACATTCCTCATGGAGTATCACATACATATAAACATCATTGCACGTTCCTCATGGAGTATCACATACATATAAACATCATTGCACATTCCTCGTGGAGTATCACATACATATAAACATCATTGCACGTTCCTCATGGAGTATCACATACATATAAACATCATTGCACGTTCCTCATGGAGTATCACATACATATAAACATCATTGCACGTTCCTCATGGAGTATCACATACATATAAACATCATTGCACGTTCCTCGTGGAGTATCACATACATATAAACATCATTGCACGTTCCTCATGGAGTATCACATACATATAAACATCATTGCACGTTCCTCATGGAGTATCACATACATATAAACATCATTGCACGCTCCTCGTGGAGTATCACATACATATAAACATCATTGCACGTTCCTCATGGAGTATCACATACATATAAACATCATTGCACGTTTCTCATGGAGTATCACATACATATAAACATCATTGCACGTTCCTCATGGAGTATCACATACATATAAACATCATTGCACGTATCTCATAGAGTATCATATACAAATAAACATCATTGCACGTTCCTCATGGAGTATCACATACATATAAACATCATTGCACGTATCTCATAGAGTATCACGTACATATAAACATCATTGCAAATTCCTCATGGATTATTACATACATATAAACATCATTGTACGTTCCTCATAGAGTATCACATACATATAAACATCATTGCACGTTCCTCATGGAGTATCACATACATATAAACATCATTGCACGTTCCTCATGGAGTATAACATACATATAAACATCATTGCACGTTCCTCATGGAGTATCACATACGTATAAACATCATTGCACGTTCCTCATGGAGTATCACATATAAACATCATTGCACGTTCCTCATGGAGTATCACATATAAACATCATTGCACGTTCCTCATGGAGTATAACATACATATAAACATCATTGCACGTTCCTCATGGAGTATCACATACGTATAAACATCATTGCACGTTCCTCATAGAGTATCACATACATATAAACATCATTGCACGTTCCTCATGGAGTATAACATACATATAAACATCATTGCACGTTCCTCATGGAGTATCACATACGTATAAACATCATTGCACGTTCCTCATGGAGTATCACATATAAACATCATTGCACGTTCCTCATGGAGTATCACATATAAACATCATTGCACGTTCCTCATGGAGTATAACATACATATAAACATCATTGCACGTTCCTCATGGAGTATCACATACGTATAAACATCATTGCACGTTCCTCATAGAGTATCACATACATATAAACATCATTGCACGTTCCTCATGGAGTATAACATACATATAAACATCATTGCACGTTCCTCATGGAGTATCACATACGTATAAACATCATTGCACGTTCCTCATGGAGTATCACATACATATAAACATCATTGCACGTTCCTCATAGAGTATCACATACATATAAACATCATTGCACGTTCCTCATGGATTATTACATACATATAAACATCATTGCACGTTCCTCATGGAGTATCACATACATATAATCATCATTGCACGTTCCTCATGGAGTATCACATATAAACACAAAACGATAGAAAATAAAATGGCATCAAGTCGATAACAGCTATAAGCAGGAATAATCACTATTTCCAAGTAAGGTACCGTGTTATAACTGATATGTACAGAAATATAACTTAGTTGAGTATCCATAAAGACGATAGAATAATGCTTATACTAAATAATTAAGAATAAGAGAACCATGCAATGAAGCTCACGTTATTTTACATGTAAGAATAAATAATTAATGACGCATGGCACATAGCATTTATTACTATACATTTTACTGTAACGGATTTTAGAAAAAACCCAAGACGTAAGAATTATTTTTATACAATGAGCCTTAAAATAAGAGTAACATTATCCATAAACTGTCATAAGAATTTGTTTAATCTGAACAAAAAATTATTTACAACTCTTGGTTCAACTATTACAATTAATAACACCTCAAAAATATAATGAAAAATTATTATTTATTAATGAAAGATTATTTTAATTAATAAATATTCAGATTATCATGTTTAGCTTGTTAACTATTTTACTCCCACACGTATTGATAAAATATACTCTGACAGGAAAGTGTTACGCAATTCTCAGAACTGGCAAAAACCACCTCAAAGGATTGACATTACACAGGTTTCATATAACTATATATTTCAAAGAGAAACTAATTGCATCTGCGATACTTTGAATGTATATAGGTTAGCTTCTTTATTGATGGTATAGAATAGCTTTTTTAATGATCGATTCAACATAAAGTGAATGTCACGCTTCTTGTTATAGTTAAGTAAAAAGAGTATAACAGTGACCAAATTTAGCAGAAATGGATTGGCTGAGGTTGTCAAGTCTTATATAAAAATGTATTTCATTAGTACCTTATTTTTATAGTTTGTCCTTATAATAACCAAATATTTTTATAGTTAGCATATTACTGTACGTGTTAGTACAAATACAAACAATTAAAAAAATACACTAAAAATATTTATTGTAGTATATGTACAAAATCAACATATTATATTTCAGATGTAATATGATTTGGGAATCTCTCTTTTCTGATGAGGGGTTGCTTTTTGTGAATTTATTAGATTTTTAAAAACTTCTTTAATTTGTAATCTATACAAACACGTAATAAGCTTATTGAAAATGTAAAAGGCGTTTATGATCGGTTTAAGATAATACAAGGATTTTAATTGCTGTAATTAAAAATACGGATGTATCCGTATAATTTTGTTTTGTTATTTTGTATATTTTGATTATAATACTATGACTCTGATTCTATTTGATGTAGTGTTTACCTTTTTTATTGTTGTATCCTTGAATTGTCATTGTTACATTTTAGAATAAATGGCCGATATATAGACAAGTATAAATTATACAACAACAAATAATTATAAATATCTTTAATACGTAATTACGTCTTTTACATTGTTAGAATCGAAGTCCTTGGCCAGCAAACATCGTGACCTTTTATATTGCGTGCTTCGTCCTTTCTACTGGAACAGTTCTGCAGCCACTAATTTGCATGGTTAAGTTTAATAGGCAGTTAAACGAACTTTACATGACTTAATGGGCTTTTGTTGTAGCGGGAGGCGCTCTTATTGTTTATAATTAATTATGAGAAATACACCATTTCACTTCAACAGTCTACTATAATCTAATTGTTTTTGTTTCATAATTAGCGTTATAAACCGTCTTTTTTTAATTATGATACTTTTTCAAAGTACTTATTATAATAGTTTTTAATATTATTTTAACGTCCGCTATCAAAATTAAACTACATACGTATTTTATTAAATAGGTCTCCTGCTTAGATCTTTACATTTTTACAGTTTTCGTTTAGTTTTTATTAAATCGTATTTATATTTTGGCAGTTATTGTTCATTTCTTTGGGAATTATTTTGAAACACATAATTTACTTATGTATTTTATAGTCAGATAACAAAACGGTTCAACCTCGTACAATGGTTTTTACTTCTATGTATGTTTTTAATAAGGAGTAAATACGATTACTATGAATTCTTTTAATTGTTTACTACCCTCCCATCTGAACATATTATAAAAAGCATAACTCAACAGATTTGTTGAATTGTTTTTCACGTGAACATAATAGTGATATACATTCTTTAAATATAAAATTACTTGAACTGTACATTTCTTGAATAATTTTATTTAAAGTTAACTTTTTCATAAATGTTATTGTTTTTTATTATTATTTATTTGTCTATTTAGTAAGAGCTGGATGAGTAAGTTGTAGGCTACTTATTGCTAAAAGTGGTGTTTTAGTAATAAATGAAAATTACAACAGCACATTCATTTCCATCTTAAATTTTTAGAATTTTCTACCATGTATAAGAGGGAATAAGAACATTTAAAAGAATTTTCATCTGTCAAAAATCAGACATTTTAAGTACAAATATCCTGAATAAACTAAAAAAAAAAGATCTAAAAGCACTACGAGGTGAAAACCTTAAGAACATTTTATTTTGAATCCTCCATATCAAAACAGAAATATATTTCTCTAATGTATTATATTTCAAAGGGGTTGTTTTTATTACTCTCTTTTAAATTGATATTATTAAACTTAAAATTTTATTCATCATTCCATTTTGGAAAATAATATCCTAAGAATAGCTATCTTTTCAAAGTTCATAATTTTGATCTTTTATGTGAGATCCACTGTGTATAACTGATTTATGTTTAGAAAAGAACACAATATAGCCAATTGTGTTTAAATAAATACTTATTGGAATTGTTAAACATAAATCACAAAACTATTGGCAACCTAACATGTTTTAGTAAGCTACTACAATATAATGTATTATCCTCATACGTATTAAGTAATTATTTTTGTATTGAAACCAAGACAATAGATTTAAAAATTTAAAATCCATGTTACTTTAATTACTACTAATGAGTGTAATAATACTAATCATACTAATTACACGTTGTAGCTGTAAAACTATTAGGAATAGTTATAATTTTGAGTTATAGATGGGTCCGTTTAAGATGCAATGTTTGTAGTTTAGGTCAATGTTCATGTTGGCAGCCAGAGATATTAAGTATATGATATAGATGTTGGAGATCACTATAACAAGGATTAAGGTGATCTCTTGGTGATTGTAAGACATCCCTGTAAACTTTCTTATGCTTCTGGTAATGTATTTTTGGAGTTGTATTGTCTGCAGTTTTTATGTTAGCTTTTCATCCAGTATTACGCCCAAATATTTTATGTTTGCAAATTGGTCGGTATTGTAGTTGGTTCAATCCCAGCTTCATGTGCTAAAGGTTCTCAGTTCGATCCCAATCAGAGTCAATACATTTTGAGAAGGATCAGCTGATAACCACCGGCTGTTCATTTGTCATTGGGCTATTAATTAATGACACTTTCTAAGGAATAGTCGACCTTAGTTTGTAACAATGACTACATTCACTCATATACACTCATCACACTCATTCGAAATCCATATTCGCCCATATCTTGATGATCGGCGTCTTATGAATAAATAAATAAATAAAAAAATAAAAGTTGTACATCACAACATTTGCATAGAGACTTATTTGAATCACACCAATTATATTTATGAAATTTCTATGACAGATTAAACAAAAATCATTTAAGAAAAAAGTTACGAAACTTTTTTTTATTGGGTGTTAAATTATTTTGATTCCAGCACACCACTCTCCACTGAAAAAGGTAATTGATACTTGTGCTCAACTGTACTCAATATTCACTGCCACATTAAATCCGATTTTTATTTTTGATGTATCGAAGCTTAATATAGCCCAAAATAGCACTTTTGTTCCCCGTTGTGGTTTATGGGGATTCATCGCATTAAGCCCTTCTCTCATTCACTCGATGTAGTAAAAAACTACATACGCACAGGTAATATTAGTCCGACTCGAGTTACAAAAGGAGTTGATAAAGTACTATGAAAATTACTAATTTAATATTTCCCACATTGTCTAATAAAATAATTTATTTTCTTAATGGTTTTCACCTACAAGGTAGGCATGAACAAAACATAATTTAAAAAAGTATTTACACAAAATAAAATTATATAACGTTTAAAAAGTGTATACATAGCAATGTTTAAGTTAAACTATATGAATGGAGAAATTTGAATTGGTTCATAATTTACAATTATATAAACCTATACCTATAAAAGGCAAATACCACTGACTCATTCACTCATTGCTGTAACTAAAAAAAGGACTAAGCCTAAGAGGCTAAACATTTGTAGAGTCAAAGTTCTTATGTTACAGATATGCAATTAGGGATTTTTAAAAAGTCTTAGTAAATCGAAGATGGCAGCCTTTTTAGTGCCAAACATTTTAAATGCCTAAAACAGTGTTTCTCTAACTGGACTGTAGCGGCTAAATGAACGTTTCTACAGCAAAACTAACACCATTTTCAGTGCCTGATTTGAGACGAGCTACGCCCTATGACATTTTGCTCTATTTCACCTCCTTCATCCTTAGGTAGAGCTAAATTTTCAATTTGTGCGTGTAAATCAAACGGTTAATTTATGGCCTCCAAGACTAGACTTGGAGATTTTTCTAGACTGTGAAATTTTGTTATCTAGGAGCACATACAATATTCTATAGGAAAATATACAATTTAATCTGAACACATGTATAGTCATGTCATAGGACAGGATGGGACAGGATATTTCACTGATTCAGAGTCAATTACCGTACTTTGCACTTTCTAAAATTAGATTTACAGATTTTTCTAGTCTATGCAACTTTGCTATCTAGGAGAACAAACTGTCTTTAATCGGAAAAATAACAATTTAGTTTTAAATCATGCATAGCTAAACGTGGCTAAACATGGTAAGAAACACAATATTTTATTTATTCAGAGTCAAATGTAGTACTTTGTGACCTCTAAAAGTAGACTTAAAGATTGGTCTAGACTTTGAAACTTTTTATCTAAGAGAACAAACTGACTTATATTGGAAAATTTTAAATTTAATATTATATAAAAGCCATTTACCACTCATCACAATTTCTCCGACTGTATAAGTCCAATTAACTTGAAATGTTGTACATTAATTTATCTTAGCCCCTAGTGGATCACTAAGAAAGGATTCCCCTCTCCGACCTCTGTACTCCATCCCACTGGCCTCCATAATTCCTATGGTATTCTTATGGCAGTTGTATTAATTTACTGATTTATTTGACTAAAAGCTGTTAAATAAAAACAAATTGGACGAAATTGTAGTAGGATAACTTTTGAAATTTAAAATAATTAATTGACCACATTAGTAAATTATAAATAACATCAAATGCTCTACACGGGATCTAAATAAAACTCAATATTATGGCTGGTGAAGTGGGTGAGTATAGCTAGTCAATTATATATTTTAGTGTAGAATGTTTCAGACGCTTATACGTATTGATTACTGGAAACTTGTTTAAAACATTTTTTACATTTGTGTCCTTCAATGCATGTTAAGTGGGTTTCCAATTAGTTTAATAATATAAGGCTAGTTCTGGAGAATACATTTATATTGTGTGTTTTGAGTGTATTCTTTGTTTTCTCAGAATACTTTTATAATATAATATACCTTTTGTATGGCCAGTGGAATGCATGACCATACAAAAGGTACCTCATTGATAAAAATGAGAAAAGTAAATAAATTAAAATTAATATTGTCCTAAATACTAGTAGAGTCATTTATTTCACTATATCCACCGTACACCGCAACCCTATTGTAGTCCAACTGCTATACTCAGTACCATCTTACCAACAACCAGACACAATAACTTTCCAACAGATAAGTCAATCGCTAGAAAATAGCTCATAATAATTTTAAATCATCTTCAAGAATATCATAGAAAATAAAACGGTAAATACTTCGAATAGTATATTTTAGAACCCACCTTGAAAATGTATTTATAATTAATTTTATATTCTTTCATATTATTATTATACTAATGAACAGTAATTTTGTTAATGAATTAGAAAAATAATAATATAAAAATATGAAAAATTGCATTAAAACAAGTAAAAATGGAGAGGGTGCATCCACAACAATAAAAATAAATTAAAACTGATATACTAGACATTTTAGTAATAAATTTTAATTAACTCTGTAATAATGCAACTTAAATTGAATAAAATGTTAAAAAATATTAAAAGATTAAAGTTAATATCAACAATTATAAAAAAGTTTACGCTTATATTTTCTAGTAGATATATACCACTATTAAGTTTTCTAAATATTGGATCCCAAGAAAATTTAAATCCTCTAGATACTGAATACTCTAAATTCTGAAATACTCTAAATATAAACATATCAGAAAATGTTTGAACAATATATGTTTAACTTTATACATTTTTCATCATTGGTTTGTTATGAAATTAAACTATAATTCTACGTCAATTTCAAAGACAATTCTAGGTATTCACATATTTGTACTATGCAATATAGAGTACGTTTAAGATCTAAAACACTCAATACTAAACGGAACGTAACGATGCGTGTCGGGTTGTTAACGGACCATACGTTGTATTTATTTTATCCAACGAATATTTATATTGTTTAAAACTAAAAAAAATAAAAAGAATAAATTATAGATCATATTATGAAATATCATTACTAAGCATAATAAATGTATAAAAATATTGATATTGAACCGTGATGGTTATTGAAATATTAATACTTTAATAGTTTCATGTTAACATATACTTTTAGCCATTTACAAATAGTATTCATATTGCTGTACACAGGTCAATTTTAGTAAATACAGGGTGGGATATACATAAACAATTTAATGTATTTTTACATATATAAATAGTGTTAAATATTATAGTGACTTCATTAGTTTACAATACAACTTATCAATGAAATTAACAGCATCTAAATAACATTACATTACTTAAAAGGAAAATGAGAGTTCCTTAATTTTTTTCAGAACCAAACTTTAAAAATTAAAATTTTTATTTGAAAATACCGATTGAAGTATTAAATCTGTGTAAAAACACGTAATTATCTAATTAATTATTTTATAGAAGTTATTTTGTGAGAAAATACGTTTCAAAATGCTAAATAGCTTAGTAATAAATTTATAGCTCTTAATTACAGGAATATATTATTAAGAATTAAGATTTTTATATAAAAATTCCCGTTTTAAACCTAAAAATGTTGACAAATTACAGAATAATTGGTAAGACATAAGATATCTTACATGTCTTAGACATAATGTATACGTAAGTTACATGTCTTAAACATAATATATACGTCAGTTACATGTCTTAGACATAATGTATACGTCAGTTACATTTCTTAGACATAATATATACATAGTTACATGTCTTAGGCATAATGTATACGTCATTTACATGTGTCATACATATTTTATACGTCAGTTACATGTCTTAGACATAATGTATACGTAAGTTACATGTCTTAGACATAATGCATACGTCAGTTACATGTCTTAGACATAATGTATACGTCATTTATATGTCTTACACATAGTGTTTACGACAGTTACATGTCTTACACATAATGTATATGTCAGTTACATGCCTTAGACATAACGTATATGTCAGTTACATGCCTTAGACATAACGTATATGTCAGTTACATGCCTTAGACATAATGTATACGTCAGTTACATGTCTTAGACATAGTCTTTACGTCAGTTACATGCCTTAGACATAACGTATATGTCAGTTACATGTCTTAGACATAGTCTTTACGTCAGTTACATGCCTTAGACATAATGTATACGTCAGTTACATGTCTTAGACATAACGTATATGTCAGTTACATGTCTTAGACATAGTCTTTACGTCAGTTACATGCCTTAGACATAACGTATATGTCAGTTACATGTCTTAGACATAGTCTTTACGTCAGTTACATGCCTTAGACATAACGTATATGTCAGTTACATGTCTTAGACATAGTCTTTACGTCAGTTACATGCCTTAGACATAACGTATACGTCAGTTACATGTCTTAGACATAGTCTTTACGTCAGTTACATGCCTTAGACATAATGTATATGTCAGTTACATGCCTTAGACATAATGTATACGTCAGTTACATGTCTTAGACATAGTCTTTACGTCAGTTACATGTCTTAGACATAATGTATATGACAGTTACATGTCTTAGACATAGTGTTTACGTCAGTTACATGTCTTAGACATAATGTATACGTCATTTATATGTCTTACACATAGTGTTTACGACAGTTACATGTCTTACACATAATGTATACGTCAGTTACATGTCTTAGACATAATGTATACGTCATTTATATGTCTTAGACATAATGCATACGTCAGTTACATGTCTTCGACATAATGTATACGTCATTTATATGTCTTAGACATAATGTATACGTCGGTTACATGCCTTAGACATAATGTATACGTCAGTTACATGCCTTAGACATAACGTATATGTCAGTTACATGCCTTAGACATAACGTATATGTCAGTTACATGCCTTAGACATAATGTATACGTCAGTTACATGTCTCAGACATAATGTATACGTCGGTTACATGCCTTAGACATAATGTATACGTCAGTTACATGCCTTAGGCATAATGTATACGTCAGTTACATGCCTTAGAAATAATGTATACGTCAGTTACATGCCTTAGACATAATGTACATGTCAGTTACATTCCTTAGACATAATGTATACGTCGGTTACATGTATCTATAGGATATAAATGTGAGGAATTTATCACAGTTAATTATTTTTACTTTAAAAAATGTTTATTTACGTTTCCAAAATTTCATTTGACATATTTATAAATTATATTACAAGCATATGACAGTTATGATCGACATGTCAAATTAAATGCTGAAAACGTTAATTAATATTTTAAAAGTAAAAATTAACTCTTCGGAACCCCTCACAATAAAAAATTTTGGCTAAATGAAACAGGAAAACTGTGAAAAGATAAGAAATGATGCAACTATCAAATTTATCTATCACTTACATTAACTAAAATATATGTAAACTTAACTGTCGAGTTAACTGCTCTGGGCCGGGAAGGCTGGTAGTGACGTCGTGGTAATGAACCTGTCACAGCTGGCGTGCTGGAGGTAATTGTAATGATCTCTACCAGGCTTCTAAGACAATGCGACAGTAACTAAATACGAGTAATTGGCTCCTACAGACTTATTGAGTCAATGACACACGAGGTATCAGAATATAATATTAAAGCAAGAATAAGGTCCCAATACAAAATGGTACAATATAATACTAACATAAATTACATTTAAACAATAGTCTGTCTGTTAAAGATGGTGAAACATGTTCTAAACTTGTCCATGTAGTCTTAATTATTTAATGTATTTTCATAAACGTGACATTTTTGATTAATTAGATTACAATATCAAACGTCTGTAATAAATACAAATATTTTACACTAAATTTAGTAAACATATATTGTAGACTAATTGTAACCACCCTACTAAACATGTATATATTTTTGTATGTGAACTTTATGTGCTTCATATTTGTGTTATTGAGGCAGGATCTTTCTCACTCCTAGTGAAAGTTACGATAAGAAAATAATAAAATTTTTAGTTAAATAGATTGCACTTTAAATTGTTATTCACACTTATTATTTTAAATTTGGGTATAAAATGTTTCCTTTCTATTAAATAATTATAAAAAGAATTTAAGCAATGTTAAGTGTACTCTTGTAGATGATATTAAAGAGAACAAAAGAGTTCACGTAAAAATAATCTAATTGTATAGTTGATTTTGATTTAATATTATATTTAGATAATCTTTATAGATATGTTATATATTTAATGTAAGGAATTATGATTGTTTATCAATTGTTCGTTTTGATCAAACAATTTCCTTATAGATTAATATAATATGAACTATAATAACTATGAGTATGTTTTACATTTATAATCGAATAGTATATAAAAGATAATAGTCATAATATTAACATAAGGTATGGTCACTTCAATTTCATTACCTTAAAATCTATAAAGTAAATGTTTATACTACTAAAGCATGACATTTTAATTAGAATGTTCTTTATAATTAAAACATTGTACATATAGATTAAATTAAAAATAAAATTATTATTTTGTGCCTTAACAATGTTTAGTAAAATTATTATTAACATATGTTGTATTATTAATGATTACAGTAGCCCGAAGATACTAAGAAAACTACTGAATATTAGTAAATATGTTATAATAAATTTGAAAATAAATTATAAAAATATGAAGTTATTGGACATAAAACAATATCTAAAAATGTAAAAACGTTTATGATTATCGACATTTGTTTCAAATGATAAAAATAACATATACGATGATTTTGAGCAGAACAAATACATTTTTAAGCATTAAATAATAATAATAATCTCGTACTATGTAGGTCAAATGTAAAGAAAAGTGCAGAAAATTATGAGGATAAAGTGAAGCATTGAGGTATAAAAATTAGGGTGAAGAAAGATAGAAAGATTTTTATGTTTATTATAAATCCATGTTGTGCCTAAAGTATATTTGACCCACATATCGAGACTGTATAGTTTATGTAACCATAATTAATACTACATCATACATCACAACAAACTACAGACAGGAGTACCAACAGTTCAAAACTAATTAGTTTATTGATTTAGCGCAGACTAATGTCTACATCTCCAGTTACACAACTCAGGTTAGCTGACACACTTTGATATATCCAACGCGGAATGTGTGTTGGACAAGTAACATTTAGGCAGGCTCTAACTACAGCCAAGCCATGATTGCAGTAGTTTAAAAAATAATAATAAATGAGGATTTAATATAATATATATTTTTCACTGTAATTGTTAAAAATGTAACAAAATCGTTTTTATTATGTTATATAATTATTTACGTAATGTAATAAATTAAATACAAATCGATAAGTATTATATACAAATATAGCAAATATTATTATAAATCAATTATGCCTTGAGTGTTTTATTAATTTAACTGATATAATATAAAATAAGTTATTGACTAATACATTATTTTTTCTTATCAATGCGAAGTCAGTAAACAAATTTATTATTAATGTACAAAGGTAATACATTAATTATATTACACCAAGTTTATTACTTTTAGTCCAAATCCGCTTGTTAAGGTACGACAACTTTAACTATGGAGTGTTCCACATTAATTTTTTAACACTCCAGTGGTCGCGCTATTTCACGCAACGTGAATATTTGCGGGGATCCTAACAACTGAATTTGTCTTATAACGAAAATATTTTACAAGGATATACAATGAGACTGCCAAAGTAAAAAAATGTAAACAATTTATTTTAACACAATTCAGTAAATGAAAAGTTAGAAAATTCATGCTCATATGTTGTGGAAATAAGGTTTCCTCTATAAATCTTTGACATTTTAATTTTGTAAGATACTAAATAAAATTACAATTGCATTTTTTGTAGTAATTTCAAAATACAAATATTATCTGATAGTAACAATGACTGATGTCTTAAGTTTATTTTGTTTTGCATTTTTATTGGTAATTTCCCTAAAATCATTTTCAGGTATTCTGGACATGTATATTTCTTTCACTTTTCACATTTGTTTTAACCTTTTTATCTTTTGATCACCCACCTTGGAAACAACATCCGTTACTTCCGTTTCTCCTTTCTGGCTGCTCTGCTACTGTATCTTCAATGCCTAGAGGTAATTGATCTCTTCTTTCCTTCAGAATAGTTGTGATACATATGCAACGTTGAATGGCAGGTTTCATTAGCTCCAAACCCGATGTACTCAAATATTTATAACACATTACATTAGTATTATTTATATTAGATTTTAAAAATGGTTTGTGTATGTGTGTTAAGAGCCATGCTGGGTTCCACACACCACCTGGTTTCCATATCCTTGCCTATAGGGTTCATGACAGCCATGTTCTTGATTTTCATCCATAACGATATAATCGTCACTAAATATAATCTGTTAGGCAAAAATCATAATTTTTTACTTTACTTTTTGAATTTAATCTTCACTTACATCAAGACAATCATTATAGAACTCATTATGCCTAACTTCATTTATTTCAATAAAGTCCTCTTCTCTTTTTTTAAAATCCACAACATTCAGTACACTCTCACAATCACTAGTTTTTATTTCATTCAGCCATAATTGTAATTGTTTTCTGTCAGTTTCACAAGCCATTTATGCCATTTAACACTAAATATTAAACACATAAACTATAATGCAACCTGACCAAACTGTAATAAAAGCGGTCGAATGGTTCTGGGTAGACCCCAAAGACTTGCAGACTTAGAATAAATAAACAGACTTTAATAAACAGAATACGCCAGAAAAAACCATCAGCTTTGCAATAATATGGATGACTGGAGTCGGTTGGACGGTAGATGACAGCTCAAAAACACAAATTCTGAAAAACCATTACTGGCTCAAAAAATAAAATCCCTGGAGTCCGCACGGACCTCGTGCGACCACTGAAGTACAAGTTAAATATGAATATTCATTGGAATTTTTTACGATATCATTTGAATCTGCGTCCTATAAACATTATATTTTACATAATCAAACAGCAAAATTAAATGTATGTTTATAAATAGAGCATATTTGAATCGCTTCAGTTCATAGGTCTTGAACTTTATCCATTTCATTATTTTTTATGTATTATTAGAGTGTAAGCCACTAAGGTTACCAAATATTTTACGACATTGCAGTAATACAGGATGTCATCATGTCTGTAACAAGAGTTGAGTATAGTAGAAACATTGTTGATTTTTGGTAAAAGGGAAATATGTAAAGTATTTCTTAACATCAAGTTACATGCTAACTTAAGTCATACGTTTGATTAATGATTCATACATTTCCATTATAGTACTGGTAAATGAATTTTGGTTTTATTGAATTCTTTATTGTTTCTACTAATGGTATTCTACGTCCCTATCTTATTTTACATATTTTTTTGTAAATCAGTTTGTCAGGTATTTTGTAGTGCCACATTTTAAGTTAAAACTGAATAAATTCATTTAGTTTTCATTAAATTAAATGGTTGTTAATAATTCTATATCATCATGCTCTATTGTTGCTACATCCATATATTCTCAATATGTAAAATTTAGTTGTTTAGTGTTGAAACAAATACGGGTGGTAAGTTGTGGGTCGTAAAATAAAAAAAAATATATGAGGTCTTATATTACTAGCTGAATTTATTAGGACAACAAAACACTCTCTAGCACTCAAAATAGGCACAAATTTGGCGAATATTACCAAAAACACCTCTCTGTATACGGGCAGACGGGCTGAGTGCAAGTACGGAATCCCTCACCACTCACCCATCTAAGGAACAACCTCCCTCAAAGTTGACTGACGACTATAGTTCAAGAATGGGAATTCTTTACAAAGCCACTAAAATGGTCTTATATTATTTGATACAAATTTGTCAAGCTAAATAATATTTGCTACTCTACAGGGTATATTTACATATTTTACTGTTATTACAATACATACAAATACATTTTACAAAATTATATCTTCAATTTACAAATTATTACTATATTAAATAATCACAATGGAGTAGGAATATGAAATTACATGGCTCTCTGAGAAATTGATCATTTACATATAACTTAAAAATAAGAGGAATGTGACATTATTGCCATCTCCATACGAATTGGCTGGGAGATGAATGAACTATTCAAATGGATTACTTGCTAGCGAATATTGAATATCCCTTGCAAAGTTTGCATGTTGGAGATGTAACTTGTAAGACTTTTTGGGACGTGAATAATGTAAGCTTCAAATTTAAAATAAGCCCTAAAAGGTCTTCCTAGAATTTACCAGGATAAAGTAGAAATAACTTTTCTCGAAAACGTAAATGTAGCAAATGTTTTCAAATTTATTTAAAATAAGTTATTTAGTTGATGACACTCCTTTTATAACACGGTATTTTTTCTGCTCAATGTATATCGTGACTTGTATTATTACTAATTTTGTACAATCTTGAGGTATACTTTACAACATAATGATAATAATATTTATGGTAATAAAAGAACAGCACGTCATTATACATACATGCCAAAGAACTTAACTTAGTTTTACTTTTTTATTGATATATTACTACTAAGTGTTGTCTCTAGACGTGTATACTAAGAACAAATTGATATGTATTACTGATTAACATCGTAGTATCTTTATTGGAAGAAAGTTTTATATTGATCATACTAAAAACACTTAAAGAATAAATTATTTATTTCTGATTGTAATAGAATATTATGTAACTTTTCAATTTAATCAAATACAGTCGATGTATAGTAACATAAGTATTTGTGTATGGAGAGGGCAAATATTAATTTCGACTAAGACATCTTCAGCATAATATAAGATTATACATTTTACAAATTATCCCGTCTATTAACTTTGATTATTCTTATGTCTTATAAAGTGTTACTTTTTATCACATATTTAACCAGTTTATATACATTTGACGTATTTTTATAAGCTGAAATTAATTTTATATGAATGTTCAGTACTTTCAATGTTTTTAATACTCAATATTAACAAAATACGTACAATAACATTGGGAGAGTAAAATACGTTTATTTATGCTTATTTTGTTCGTATTGTACCAGGTTGTACAACATTAGTTGATTGTGGTACATTTTAATTTTAAAATTGCCGTAAAATATAATCTACGCATTTAAATATATCTTACTTTGATTTTCTTTTTATAAACCAAAGGAAACATTTGTAATTATGAAAAGAAATTCTACCTTATTAGTAGGTAAACATATATTTTAACTATTTAACGTACTATTAGATATCTAGTTTCAGTGTAGTTAAAGATAGTTAGGAACATCAGACGACGACAGGAATTCCATAGCCACTGAAAATATTTTATTTATATTTAAAAAAAAAGAATTTGTAGAAAACACCAACATACTGCAATTAAAAACAATTAATTCAATACCCAAAAATAATTACCATGACATAAAGTAAAATTATTTTTAAACTATAAGGGCCTTATTTAACATTTACCTCGTCATAATATCAATATTTTGTATTCTAGACCTATTTATAGATAAGTTTACATGAAAATATTATCTTAAGGTATTATTCTTTAACTTAGTATAAACCAAGGTAAAACAGAACATTTTTGTATCAGGTCATGGCCGAATAAAAATGACCCTTTTGATTTTATAAATTTAGGTGGAGTGGGGTGAATCAGCCTTGAATTATATTTTGTTTCTAAAAACTATATTTAACCACACGACCATTTTCCCTTAAAAAATTGTGCAACCAAGGTTTATAAATTAATATGTCCTGTTTAGGAATATTAATAACTCAATGCATCAAATGTGTTCATATATTGGCTTTATACAAAATAAAAAAAGTTATAAACTGATATTTTTATTAGTTGTGTTTAAAATTATATATTAATTATGTATTTAATAAGTTAATTTACTATATTCAGTAGTATTTATCGCAATAAATCTTACATTATCATTGTTATTGTTTTGTTATTTGTTTTATTTATTAAACTTTTTTTGGCAAGATTCAATCTACAAGTAATCTAAATAATTTGGACTTTGGAATTCCAGCTATAAATTTACACTCATATTCAAAACTAGTTAACTGCTGTTTAAAACCATTTACATTTTGTTTCTAATCCACTGCTTAATTTGTATTAGATGTTTGTTGTGTCGTTTAAACATTTAGTTTTATAGTTTCAATTGTTTTCAATTTAACTTTTCATGTTGTTTATGTTTTATGGAACATTATTTATGAATAGTTTGTTTTCGTACAAATTACTGTATATTATTCACACAATCTTAGGTTATGTTATATTATATTTTTAAATATATCATAGCATTACACATACAATGACTCATATATTTATAATAGTTTATAATGACTAGGTTAATTTTTTTACAATTGTAATATTTTTACAGTTCTAGCTGTTCTTCATCTGGCATGGATACAGAATTGGACTGAAGCCACCCAAACGAAAACAACCAAACGCTAACCCCAAATCTCAGAGACCCACTGAGGATGAACGTGGGCGAAACGTTTAGTAATATAAATAACATCTTGACGCGGTCGTTACCAGAAGCTTTAGTTATTAGTGATACCAAAACACCATAACACTCCTTGCAAAATAATGAGAACATTACTATTCAAAATAATTATACACTTTTTACCATAGCAACATTTAAAATAGGAGTCCGGACTACAAGGCATTTCATTCTATAAAAACTACAAAAAGGATTGGTTATATCTAGAGATTAATGACATAGAAACACTTAAATATAAAATAACATTATTTTATAGCTGATCCATGTATTTATATATATATATATATATATATATATATATATATATATATATATATATGTATATAATTTGTAAGAAGAATGCAATCAAATAATTATCAGAATTTTATAATAGTAAAAATAGTTTTTACTGGAATTTTACGAGTTAGTTGAAATATAATACAAATCAACAAAAACTTTAAAATAAGAAAGGCACATGCTAAAATATATTATATTAAGTTAGTGTTGTGTAAAATTCCATAACATTTTGCTAAACAATTTAATTTCATTACATCACGTTCGTATGTTTATGATGGACATAATATGTACTGTTTCATTATAGTAATTGAACGTGTACATTTATATTTAGGTTCTCAAAGGAGAGTAGTTCACTTTAAATAGCATAATAAAGCAACACAGACTCATAAAACCTGGCCTTCACATTTTCTGGCAACTAAAGTACATCGTTAAGTTTTAGTAAATGTCTCACCCCTTTTGTTTTATGTGCAAGTTACATTAGCCCAGCAGTGTGCCAATCGTTTACAGTAAATATAAGATTTCCTTCTGTTTAATTAGTTGAGTGAATATTTCTGGATTGACCATTTATATTTAGCAATGGAAGGTAAAAGAGGAATCAAGCTTTATTGAGTTTTTAATGTAAAGCTAAATACATTTAAATGATCAAATGAAAAAAAACTAGAGGTTAATACATTGTCAGTATTTAATTTTTGTTATATTACTTATATAAAAATTGCCCCTGTTTGTGATGAAAATACCAAAGTGTGATAATTGTGATAGTGTAAAAATAAATATTTTAAAAATATTATTTTAATCTATTATTGTAATACTTATTTCAATTGTAAATTACCTATTCCGATAAAATTTCATTCAATTTTTTAAATCACTTTTCACTTGTCTCATTACAGGTTAAAAAAGTGCATAAAAAATATGCCATATTTATAGTCTTTTCTTAAAAAAATTGTGTAGTTTTTTTTTTAAACAGTTTAAAAACAAATGATAGATATTTAATGCTTTATTCTAAAAAATTAATTAATGATTAAATATGTAAGGGTTACAAATTTATTGCACATTCATATTTAATTATAAGGTTTGGAACGCAGGATTCATTTTAATATAAATGATTCACACTACACAGAACTTTTTGAGAAATAGCGTGACCGTGGGTTTATATTTGCCATAAATGTCTTATCAGTGGACGTTTCTCAAGTATATTACTTCCTACAGACTTCCTTCAGATCTCCGTCACGCTAGACTGGGCGTAGCCTGGGAATTCCTTAGCTCAGAGGGACTACAATCGACCGTTTTGTAATAATATCATAAATAGTCCAAAAAATAAAACGATAATGAAATTTATTTATTGCAATTTATATATTATGACCTTCTTTAACTAATTACAACATGATCATTATACTCTCATGATATAAAAAATATTACTTTATTCAGGACCCTAGAGATGAAGTTTAAGAGTTAAACTTAAATTGTTTAGATATAAAACAGGACTTCGTCACCTTTTTTGGTAACTGAATTATAACTTGATAAATGTATAAAGAGAAATGTTTTTTTTTTAGTTTACTTGTTGACTGTAAAACAACAAATACCTAACATATTTATTTCTATATGAATTTGCGTTGAAAGAATCCTTAAAATATTCACCCCAGTTTCAGCCTAGTGCTGTGTTTATCATATATTAATAGGTTGTATTAGAAAATACTTAATTACATTAATATATAGTAAACATCTGGTACTAAGCAATTAATTTAGTCATAGAAATAATGTTTTATAAAATTGCAAATTATATTTAGGTTCCATATTATAAATTTAAATAGATTTTTAACTAGCATAATACGTGTTGGTATATATATATATACAATACAAGTAAACATCACACAACACAAATTTATTGCAATATAAGCACAAAATGCACAAATATTATGGTGATCGATTTCGGTGAACGACGCTCACCTTCCTCAGACCAGAGGGATTCACAAAAGAAGCCTATAAATTGAGTTGTAGAACACCATTTTCCATTCTTTTGTAAATCCCTCTGGTCTGAAGAAGGTGAGCGTGGTTCACCGAAATTGATCACCATAATATTTGTGCATTTTGTACTTGTAATATAATTGTGCATTTTGTGCTTATATTGTAATAATTTTGTGTTCAGTGACGTTTACTTGTATTGTATATAAATGTAATCAATGAGATAATACTTTTTATATTTCCTTAGCATTAAACAATTATTTCATTATATCCATATTTAATTATGCCACTTAAATATTGAACTTCAATTTAAGGAGTGTTTTTAATGATATATTTTAATTTTTACTAATGGCTTAAAATTTATGAAACTGAAATTAAAAACTGCATGTAACCTCTATATTATAAATAGATGCCTACTTGAATTTGAACTGCTTTACGATTACCATAATTCAATAATTTTACAGTAGCAAAATATTTAAATGGTGATAAACAAAAAAGTTTGCATAAAAAAGCCTAACCAACACTATTCTATATAGAAGGTTTTTACTATATAATCATTCAATTTTATAGTTTATAATAAGTCTAAATGCACTAGGGAAGGGTCGTCCTAGGCAAGGGTGTGTCGTAAATATCGCGTCATGGTAATCAGTTTTCACTTAGGCCAAGATAATATTATATAAGAGTATCAATAATGAATTATAGACAAAAACCCATTTCTACTCACATTTACAAATGATTGATTTACATAAATTCAAGCATCAACAGTTTGTTAAAATATTAAAAAAAAATATATTTATTCTATCACATTTATCTTCTAGTAACCAAAATAAAGTAACTTATATTTCATTGTAACATGTATTTTATAATTATAAAATTACGCTTTTAACATTACACATTTTTATCTTAGAGTTAAAAATTGTTAATATTAAAATATATGTTTGTAAAAAAAGGAAAGTTTGGTCTACAGTGTCAGTCTATTTAGCTGATTTAACGAATACTAACAGTACTAAGACTTCCTTGTTAGTTAAAAAAAACTGAATTAAAAACAAATGACACAGAACCATAAAAGATATGTTTTGCTATTTGTTATAGATTTGGCCATGCGTAACATTATTATTATCATACAATACTAGGATTTTACCTGAAAAGCCAATTAATTACGTATTTGTGATTTGCAGTGTAGTAGATGTTTTACAACAATTAATGTATGTAACAGTAGCCCAGTCCTTGAACTCGGAGGATGAAAGTGTTAATAAAAAAGAATTAAAATTATTATATAAATTATTTTCAAATACAAAATCTAAACTTCAAATTTATGAATTAAAATCTATTATAACCTGTACAATTAAAGTGATTTGTGATTTTTTTACTACTCATGGGTTTCATTTATATTATGCAAAATATTATTATTATATCATTATTTCCCCTTTGACGTACGGTAATATTTACTAAACAGCCCATCTATACAGGTACGGTTTCTATTACCTACCCTTACACTTACGGTAATATTGAACAACCAGCCCTACTATACAGATAAGATTTCTATTACCCACCCATACATGTACGGTAATGTTGACCAACCAGCACTACTATACAAGTACGATTTCTATTACCCCTCCACCCACCCATACATGTACATTGATTATGATATAAATGAATCTCAAAGTCGATTATATGAATAATATTTGGTATACACAGTACCATTTTTCTTTTGAGTAAAACCAACTAGTCAAACAAAGGATTTCTTTAGAAGCAATACATAATACTATCAACTCACTAATTTCTTTTCAAAAAAAAAAAAAATTGTTAATAGTTTTGCTTATTGTTATCGATTTAGAGGCATACAAAATCAACTCAAAAATGTTTCCCTTTTCATGTTAATTGGTTTGCTGATATTACAGATATTTAAAAAACAACAAAAATCAAAAATCAACACAACAAATATACAAAGGATTTTATGATAATATATATACTATCATAAAATAATAACTAATTACTAACATTAAGCACTTAGATAAAGAACCAATTATTTCCAAAGTCAACCTGTAAGGAAGGTGGCCTAAGAATATCTTGGAGTGTTTTATCAGTTCACAAAACAAAAGTAAGCACTGTGTTTTCGCTTCTCCCAACGTCAACAAATCTCGTAACATCCAAGTTCTTGTTTTCTTTAGAAAAAGAACAAGATAACGGATACAAAATGGGGCCTTTGCTGTTATCACTGACTGTTTTCTCGATTCTTGTAATTTATTCAAATATGATTTCGTATTGCAACTATGCAATTGTTACATTTATATTTAAAATAATATTTGTATTAGTTGATCATTTTACTGACAAAGTGCTTGAATGAATTTAAAAAAACGTTAAAATTGTTCGTATTAGTCATTTCTATCAAAAATTCATATTTAACAATATGAAAAACGTTATAAGTAGGATCAATATTTACATATATTAGTTTACATATTTATATACATAAATAGTTGTATTTAAAAATAACTGCGTGGGTGAGAAATATTTAAGTATAATGAATGAGCACTAAAGTAATCTTTTGTTTGTCGTATTGATTTTCTCCTAAATAAAAACTTAAAAATTCTAGCAAATACCATTTATATCATAAAAACTGTTTTATTTCTGTATAAAATCTTTGGACTAAACGTTTGTGTGTATAACAATTAAGTTTATTTAGCAAACATAACTAACATAGTTATTATTTAGCTTAACAAACGAAGCTGGTCTGACGAAGGTAAACGACTTTACCGAAATCAACCACTACAATATCTGTACAGTTTAATTTTATTGTAAGCAATTTCACTTGCATTATTTTTCGATGTTATCACTATCAAGTTGGAGAGCCGGTCTAATTTTGAGCCTTATTTAGTGAAACCATTTCATGTCCTGGCCTTGAATGTTAGTTTTTATCAGTAATATTCACCTTGTACTGTACTGTTTCTCTCCCTTACTTTGCCTGAATAAGGTCACCACACAGATCAATAGTTTATTGGGAATAGGTAGAGTAGGGTTAAAAAGGAGATTGGCCTCTACTTTTGTTTCTAAAAATTTTTATTGTTGTTGACTTAAGCTTCAACATAAGCCAACCAATCGTAAGTACTGGCAGTACTGGCAGTAATTTAAGCTATTACTCGTACAGACGTACTTATGTGTCAAAAACGTAACACAAATAACGTAGTGTAAAAATATAGTACAGGGATAATGACTTACCCACCCACCCATACACATTCAGTAGTAATGACCTACCCACACACCCAAAGTGTTAATGACCCACCCACCTACCCATACACATACAGTAGGAATGACCCACCCACACACCCATACACCTACAATATTAATGACCAACCCAACCATGCACACACATACAGTAGTAATGACCTACCCATCCATCCATACACATACAGTAGTAATGACCCA